>JAODKL010000062.1:1232042-1247467 GCA_026780765.1 Petrocephalus schoutedeni
TGGTAGCATGAGACGGAGTCTACAACCCACACAAGTGGCTCAGGTAGTGCAGCTCATCCAGGATGGCACATCAATGCAAGCTGTGGCAAGAAGGTTTGCTGTGTCTGTCAGCGTAGTGTCCAGAGCATGGAGGCGCTACCAGGAAACAGGCCAGTACACCAGGAGACGTGGAGGAGGCCGTAGGAGGGCAACAACCCAGTAGCAGGACGGCTACAGGAGGAGCACTGCCAGAGCCTTGCAAAATGACCTCCAGCGGGCCACTAATGTGCATGTGTGCTCAAACGGTCAGAAACAGACTCTATGAGGGTGGTATGAGGGCCCGACATCCACAGTTGGGGGTTGTGCTTACAGCCCAACACTGTGCAGGATGTTTGGCATTTTCCAGAGAACACCAAGATTGGCAAATTCGCTACTGACGCCCTGTGCTCTTCACAGATAAAAGCAGGTTCACATTGAGCACATGTGACAGACATGACAGAGTCTGGAGACCCTGTGGAGAATGTTCTGCAGCCTGCAACATCCTCCAGCATGACTGGTTTGGCAGTGGGCCAGTAATGGTGTGGGGTGGCATGTCTTTGGGGGGCCGCACAGCTCGCCACAGGTAGCCTGACTGCCATTAGGTACCGAGATGAGATCCCCAGACCCCTTGTGAGACTGTATACTGGTGCGGTTGGCCCTGGGTTCCTCCTAATGCAAGACAATGTTAGACCTCATGTGGCTGGAGTGTGTCAGTAGTTCCTGCAAGACGAAGGCATTGATGCTATGGACTGGCCCGCCCGTTCCCCAGACCTGAATCCAATTGAGCACATCTGGGGCATCATGTCTCGCTCCATCCACCAACAGACTGTCAAGGAGTTGGCAGATGCTTTAGTCCAGATCTGGGAGGAGATCCCTCAGGAGACCATCCCCCACCTCATCAGGAGCATGCCCAGGCGTTGTAGGGAGGTCATACAGGCACGTGTAGGCCACACACACTACTGAGCCTCCTTTTGACTTGTTTTAAGGACATTACATCAAAGTTGGATCAGCCTGTAGTGTTTTTCCACTTTTAATTTTGAGTGTGACTCCAAATCCAGACCTCCATGGGTTGATAAATTTGATTTACATTGATCATTTTTGTGTGATTTTGTTGTTAGCACATTCAACTATGTAAATAACAAAGTATTTAATAAGAATATTTCGTTCATTCAGATCTAGGATGTCTTTTGTGTTCCCTTTATTTTTTGAGCAGTGTATTTAGTGTAATGCTACTGTGGGATATACAGCCTATTCAGGAAAAATAACAGCAGGCTAAACATCACTCAGTTATCTCCTTAACGTCCTGTCGCTGTTGAAACACACCGCATGTACATCCAGGGAATGTCGAATCAATATTCAATAGCCATGTGCCAGTGTGTACTTATATTATTTTAATATTACTGCTGTGACACAGTGCGAGACAATACAGCTGTCAAATTTCATCTGTCACTGTACCCAGTATCAGATAATATAACTGTTTATTGTCATTGCACAGTCATACTTTGTACAACAGTACAATGAAATTAGGATACTGTCCCATGTTGGCACTAAACCCAACAAAACTGTGTAAAAATATAAATAGTGTGGGAAAAAAAATGTGTGTATATGTTTATAAATAAATAATCTGCCGGCCCTCTTTAGACAGCGGGTGCTGTATAGGTCCTTCAGGGAGGGAAGAGGGTGACCAATGATTTTTTGGGCCATGTTGATGACCTTTTGTAGTGCCTTCTTGTGTGCCATGGTGCAGCTCGAGAACCATTCAGAGATGCAGTATGTTAGCACACTCTCAATAGAGCAACGGTGGAAGACGATCAGCAGCTCCCTCTTCAGGTTGATTCTTCTGAGGATTCTCAGAAAAAGCAGATGCTGTTGGGCCTTCTTCTCAACCTCCGAGGTGTTTGAGCTCCACTGGAGGTCTGCGTCTATGTGCACGCTCAAAAATTTAAAACTTCACACCCTCTCCACACGCTCCCCGTTGTCACCCATTCATTGCACCACCGTAGGGTTGGTTGACGTTGGATCACATAGAGGAAATTAGGGTAATTGATTCAAGATGGCAGCCGTTTTCATCATTTTGGTTCTATTCCAGTGGTAGCCTGAGCCCTCACTGAAGTGATGGTGTACATTTAGTTTAGGAATCCCAGCTAAACACCAGTGCATGCCCTCACGTCTGCCACTGCCGTTCCTTGCATTTTCCCCAGTGGGGGAGGAGGGGTTCTGCACTCCCCTCTGCGAAATGGTGTCCGCACCCCAAAATACGGCTTCCATTACACGCAGATGAAAGCCCAGGGGTAGGTGAAAAATATTTTCAAATGTAGCATAAAATTTTTAAGGACAAATATAGTGACGGCAGAGTAATGAAATTTTCAGGCAAGCGAATGAGAAAATTGGACGGAGTGATGGTCAGGTAGAGGCACGGTATTTATACGTAGCGTGGAGCTGGGGGACCTGCAGCCTGACGGACGGCCTGCCAGCGCGCTTAATTGGAAAACGAAACGTGCAGCTTAACCGCAGTGAGAAAGTCTGCTTTCAAAGGGGGCTATCGACGGGAGCTTTGGAGACGGTGAGCCGCACCGATCTACTGCCAGCCGTCGATGATTAAAGGGGGGACTTTCCCAAAGAGCAGGCCAGTGCAGACGGCAGGCATCTCTCACCTTTATTTTTATGAAGGGAAAATCGCACAGCAAAAAATGGAACCAAAGGTCTAAACAGAAGGAACAAAGTAGCTGGGCGTAGGCCTTCAAACTTAAGTGTGATCTTGACACACCGGGGAGCCGCCTTAAACTTCAAGTCCTACAAAGAAAGAGTTTATTCGTTTCTGACAGGTGTTTTCTACGGGGGAGGTATAGGGGAGTGACTGTTTCCCAGCCCATCCACCCGAGCTGGGCTGTATCCTTACACGCCTCCCTCCCTCAGAGGGGGTCGTAATCGCATAGAAACATCTCCAAGAGAAAGGTGTCCGTAGCTCTGCTGGCCTCACATCTGACTAATTGGTCTCTGAACAGAAGCGAGATGATCCTAACGTGGTGAGCCCTGCCTGCAGTCTTCAGACTTGCTCTTTCATTCTGGCCGCATTGAGCATGTGATCTCGTATTGGACGCCTTTTTTCTTCCAGGCTGCTCTGAGAACTAATCCAGAGGCGGTCCGTGATTTAGGATGGATTTTCCAACATGCACAGTAGCGCAGGGAAGGGATAACAACCACGCTGAGCACCACAAGCGAATTAAAGACGATCGATGGGTCAGAACATCTCATTCTGGACACTTACACAAATGCTTAGCATCCTGTGACAGCTTAATTTTCTGCTGGTCGTGAGTGACGTTTTAGTGGCCCTTTGCCAAGTGCTACATCGAACTCGAGAAAAGACCTTCAAATCAGCATGAAAGGCTCCTGCTGAAGAGCAGCTTGCAAAGCGTGGCTGGGGTTAGGGTTAGGGATGCCTTCATCACCAGTGAACATCCAAGTGAGAAATTAGCAGTGGAATGCACTTCACTCTTTAAGGAAGGCTGACATTTCCATTAGGGTACAGGAGTGCTGGGTTGCTCACACTCGGAGCTCGCACCATATCACTCGCCAAGGGCAGGAACTACAATCAGAGCTTCTGTTTTGCAGAAATCAATGACTTTAATTACCCAAGCAGAGCTTGAGAGGAGCCTGCATACTCAGAGTCCTCGTCTTTAATGATTGACGCATTCAGATTTACCACAGAACAAACAAAACACTCTGTTTGAGGCATCAAATAAAAATGAATTGAGCCAGGCTTCAAAAACTTTCTGCAGACAGGCGAAAGCATGTTTTCTGGGTATAGTATGCCAGTGTCTGTCCTCTTAAAAGGAAATGAAGGCTAATATGGAAGTGGTTCATGTCTTCAGGGTTGGGGCTTCGAATCCGGGCCCTGTGCTGTGTACATGGGGTTTGCTAATTGGCTAATTGCCTTACCCCAGGTCCTATGCTGCCTGGGATTGGTTCCAGCCTCCCCGAGGGCTAGAAGATTGATGGAAACGTTGATGGCAAGTAGCCTCTGAGGGTGGTGGGTTTGAGCTTGCATGTCCTGTGTTTGTGCGGGGTTCACAGTCTAGGTGGATTGCAGGCTTGCCTAGTGTATTGCCCATCCCTGGGTCACCCTGAGGGACAGAGACAGCTGGCCTGGGCACAGCGTGAGGGGAACACTAGCAAAGTGATGACATACAGCTTTATGGCGGCTAGCTGAGTGAACATGCTAACAGTCTGTCAGCAGAGCTTCTTATATTAACATGAAGATGGCTGCTGATGATTAAGTGAGGGACAATAATTAGTGAAAACCAGAAAAGTGAGGATTCTCCACTAAAAATGACCACAGAGGCACATTAAGAGCCTCCCTGAGGTACAGACACAGTGCTGCTCACTGATAATGAGCTTCCTGACTTGCCAAGTCATCAGAAATTAGCTTCAGCTGACAATATGGTGTTTCCCAAAAGGCTGCAGGGCAGTGATAGTAATGATGTCATGAAAACAGGCCCAGTGACTGGGGGGATCATTACCCCCCCCCCCCCCCACACACACACACACATACACCTCCCCAGCGCTTCTGGGAGCAGACTCGTGAATTTAGTGACAACTGGAGTCTGCTGATTTCCCTGTCAGCTATGTGATGTGGAACAATAAACATGGGCAGATATCAATGGATCCTGGCTGGGGTTGCAGTGGAGTTTCGGGAAGGCGACTTGCTGAAGTGGGGAGACTGGGGGACGTAAAAATGGTGAAAATGGGTGATGAAACAAGAAGGAATGTAATTGGGGACTGAAGGTGGGTGACCTGCCCCTGGTGAAAAGGACCCCCTGCCCCGCGCCTTTTTGGTGGGGAACTTGATGAGGTTGGCTGTATTCCCTCGCCATTTTAGAGCATACCCTGGGTCACAGGTGGCTGGGCTGAAAGGTCCAACAGCACCTCCATATACCTCTGTATCACCCTAAGAAATGAGGAATGAGGTCCAGCCCTCGGCGTCATACGTGACAGGTGCACGAAAGGTTTCCAGCGACTGTAGGTAACATGGAACTCGCACCGCCAAATGATGCATGTCATCTGCTTTCCAGGAATAAACGTGTGCATTTCTGAGTCTCACTGGAGGTGGGCTTTTAAAATGATAAACCATTAGCTTACAGCACAGGGTCACTACGAACCAGAGAATGCACTCGGGCGATATGCGTATCAATCTCTTAAATCTTCTGGATATTTCATGCACAGGCTCTGTTTTCTTTTATTCAGGCTGAATGCGTGTGTGTCTGTGTGAGAGTTCAGCTTTCCTGCGCTCTGCCCGGTCAGCAGCATAGCATAAACGGCACGCAGTCATAATAAAGAAGCGTGGAGGTAATTACCTCAGCTGGTAACTGGTCTGCATTTAGCCCGCCATTAACCCCCTCTTGAAATAGGTTCGCACTGTCGCTATAGAGATTAATGCTCATGGCTAAAATATTAGCATTTAAATAGTGCATTGTGCTCATACTTAAATACACAAACAAAAAGCTTAATTCTGGCCATACATTGTGATCAGTTCCCCTTTGATTAATGATAGGACCGGCTTACATGGAGCCTGAGCGAATAGTGTGCTGTTAATGACCCTGTCTTAAAGGGCCAGGCCCCAATACGTGTGTTTGCTGTACAGATGAAGCCATTCAGCACCCGCAGCGGAGTGAATGTGAATGTTTGCACGACACACTCCGCAGAGTGATATGGTGCTCATGGTAATGCTGGAGAATGAAACGGCAAAATAATGATCACAAAGTAACTGTGGAATAAAGATGGTGAAAGAGCGAGCAGCCATAGGCAAGACTCGTGCCCGGTCAGCTCACCCTCTCCTGCGTGAACCTCCTCACCCAAAGGCCCCTGATTATGCCAATCTGACATCTGGCTCTTTCTCATAAATACCCAGAACCTCCTTATAATCCCATTTGCCAGCTTCTTTGCTGAGCGTTGGGACAGCACCGCATCCGACCGAGCCGCCACTGTCAGCACCGAACCCGGCGAACCACGGCCCCTGAACAGCACGTCCATCAGCCACATCAGACAGGAAGGGGTCGTGATGCAGATCCTGACGGGCGAGCCTTCGAAACATAACAGTGCCGCCCCCTCGGTCAGCCACAGCTTCCAGCTTCACTCTCCAACTCGTGTAACAGTTTTTCCTGGCAGCCACTTCATCTGTCTGGGGGAGGACCGACGATTGGAAATGAAGCCGTTTCACTGCCGAGGCTCGAATGAAACATGGAGCGGGGAGACAGTGCTCACACCAGAAAATAAAGATACCATATGTCAGGTCTAGAAAAGACCGATAACCCCGTGTTTGATCCTGAAAAGACAGATACCGCCATGTGAAATTGGCTTTTTTGGGACATGATCGGGGCTCCCACATGGACTGACACAAGCCTGGCAGCAGACACCTGGGGGCGCTCTTGCTAAAAGCCCTGTTAATATTGACAGCCAGCATGTTAATTGAGAGCTCCATCATGTTGCTGTCTCCCGAGGCGTCCCACTCCCCACCTGTGAGCCACAGTGTAAAATCAGGTGTCTCCCTGATGGAGAGTGGCGCTTGTCACTTCAGACAGTGGCTTTTTTTCCCCAGAGATGTCCTCTGCTGCCTTGCAGCTCTCCAGCGAGACAGTGGGACAGGAAATGGGGTGGAAGGGGGGCCCAGTGGCCAGTTAGACATCAGATATGTCATGGGTACAGGCAGGAAGTCTGAGTCATTCAGAAGCACTAAAACACCCCATTCCTTTGCAAAAGTAACTCACAGCGTGAACTTAATGCTGCCCAGAGGAGGACAGGCCCCCTCCCTCGTTCTGCTTCCTTCTCAGATTTCTTCCGCTCTCTCAGTGTTTCCTCGCCCCTGTTACCTTAGGCTTACTCTCAGAGGATTTCAAACTCGTGCTTAGTAACAGCAGTCCTTCTTTAAAGTGCTACATAAATTAAACAAAACTGAAATGTCACCAAGCAGGAGCGAGATCTGGGCTTGTAAAAAGGTTTTGGGTTAACCGATACTTACTGTTAGCATTGATCCCAGAACAGTAGCTAGAGACCAGATACATCAAAGCGGACACAGAACTTACTGCTGGCTTGCAGTTGTTATAGCGTAAGCTGCACTCTTTGCCTCACCTGCCTGAGCCCTTCTCCTTCTCCGCCATTTTTTTTAAAGCCCCTGGGCCAGGAACCGCCTCATGGCAAGCCTATGAGGCAGCACTTCCTCTGTACAGTTACATCACCCCTTGGACCACTCCTCTTTGAAGTTTTAATTGGGCTGCTCATGAGTGAACACAGCCCTGCCCTGCCCCATCTCAGAACGGGCAAACCCATCTTCACTCGACGCTCAGTTATCTAGCTGAGAATTAGTCATGCGGTGGAACTTACCGGAACGAGGAACTTCTTAATCTCCTCCAAGGCATGGCTCATGCGGGAGTAGGCCTCGCCGGGCGGAGCGAACACCTCAATGAGGACGTGCAGGTCATTGCTCAGGTGAGCGTATTTGGCCTCGCCGCTCTTCCTCAGCTCTTCCTCCTGTAAGGAATATTTAGAAGGTTTTGTTAGCCACCACCAATGTGTTAGAGACATCGCAGAATCCTCGAGGTGGACCTGCAGTGAGGGACATCCAGTGAGCAGTGAGGCGTGTTAACCAGTCATCTCACTTCAACCAGCTTGTTTGCATTTAGTTTGTAAATAAGCTGGATATAAACAACCACAAGTATGACCAAATTGGAGCATATCTATTCCATTAGACAAAATCTCCCACAAACATCATTATGTGCACCACTGAGCCGGCAGAGTGCGTGATCCCCTGTTACGATCATCCACGTACTCTAGAGGACCACTCCAGCAATAACTCTCTGATTCAGCCCCTTCCAGAGTACCAGTCACCCTTCTGGTAGATTCTGATTGCTGAAGGTCATCACTAATTGATCTCCGGATTGGTGGTAATTGCAGTCGGCTGCACACCTTTCCATACTGATTACCATCGGCACCACATCGTGCTCGTGGGCTGGAGGGCTTTCAGAAGAATAACTCTTCACTGTGACTTAATCAGCGGTGGGGCTGGTCTATAGCCTCTCCATCGCTAACAAAAACCTTTCCTTTCGTCCCCTGAAGTGCGTAGCTGTGACCTACAAGAACCTCTGCATACTGTAGGGCCTAATTTGTATCAAGGTTAGGAAGCACTCCTATAATCACCACGTCGTGATGGCCGCCCCCAAGAGGACTCTGCGGTTGAGGTTGATGGACCAAAGGGCCTCCTCCAATCACATCTACTATAAATAATTGTTCTTGCACTTCTGTAATTGTGTTTTGAGCATGGATAATGGATCTCTACCGACAGGCTTTACAGATTCAGAGCCGTTCCAGTCACGCCGCTGAAATGTCATCTCTTCTCACTCTGATTAGGAACTAAGACGAGCTACTCAGAGACACCAGGTGAAAAAAGATGGACAAGTGCTCTTTGACCTGGACATTTGCACATCGAGGCAATTACCCGCATACAGGATGTGACTTCCAGGCCTTTTGCTTTCAACTAAGTGGCTCTTTGAAGGTGATGGTGTTTCATCCAGAAGGAAGTTGTCTCCAGTACTATTCTGGGGTGGATCAGCATGTTTCATGGAATATAAAAGCTGGCCATTATAAAATCTCATCAAAAAAAAGCAGCAGCGATGAAGGAGGTCCCTGTGCGTTTTTGGTTAAACTGCTTATATGGAGAACGTTAGCTTCCTCTTCTTCTTCCAGATTGCACTGCTTCTAAAGATGCGTCCTTATTCCCTCAATTGGCCACTGCTTGCATTGTTATGCCCCTTCAACGCATTTTACAGATGCACCTTTAGCAGTTGAGGGCACTCTGTAAGCCAGCCAATCAGAACTCTTCGGGGGGTCTGAGCAGCCATCCTGTCTAAGGAAGCTTTGGAATTTCCTCGATGGTGTTAAGGGCCTATCTGAGGAGATGATCTCCAGGCTCCATAGCAAATCTCTCCCAGCATGGGGGCCCCACCCAGTAGCAAGGGTTCCCCTGTATCATGTCTGCTTAAAGAAGTGCTTAAAGTCTCCTTTTGTGTCAAATCTTAAGCAAAACGCTCCATTGTCTTAAGCTGGGCCTGTCTTTTATGGGTGGATTTCAAAAGGTGCTGAAGAAGTTCAAAGCAGGCATGCAGAGATCCAAGAACGAGAGAATGACAGCTTTTAAGGAGAGGCTTTCCCAAGTTCACTATACACTATGACACTACAAACAAACAGAGATGGCCATTTTGAACCATAGAGCCCCCTAGTGGTACATATGACTAATATAATCAAACTCACAGATGTCAGTGAGAATATTTAAAGGCTTGCAGAGCCAGGACTGTCCAATTGATTTGTCTCGTTACTTAGTGTTATAGAGACAGACTAATTTGATCTGATTAAGAATCTCATTTATCGACAGACTAACATGAGCTATTTGTTGTGTAGCTGTGTACTTGGTTTTCGCATACTTTCACATAGATCAAGCTAAAGAGACTGGGGGTGTCGGGAGTGGCTGAGCCAGGAAATGCATCACTTATTTCCCCGCCGTGCTGTGTTGACCCAGTATAGGGAACAGCAATGAGGCCCCTCATCCACACTGGATGGTGTGAAAGAGACCCAGCTGCTTGCAGGCTGTGAAGTGTCTCCATTAAACCTGTTTTCCCCAGTATTTAGGACATCTCACTTCCACAAAGCCTTTTTAAAGGTGAATGCACTATCAGCACACCACCAACAAAGAGTGTCCCTGTGAAACATGTCCCTGTAAAACCCGATCCCCGTGTTCAAACAGTGTTCCTGTAAGACATTCCCCGTGTTCAGTGTGTCTCTGAGACACGAACCTCGTGTTTAATCAGTGTCTCTGTACGACACGTTCCCATTGTTAACACAGTGTCCCTGTAAGGCACATGTTCAAACAATATCTGTTATTGGCACCCAGACACATTCCCTGAGTGTGGGTACCAGAGGTGGGCAATTCAGGTCCAAAGAGTAAAAATCCAGACCAGGATTTAGTTTCAGCTAACCAGTTGAGTATTAAGAGTCTCAGTCACAGAGTGCCCAACTAGTTGGTTGAAACTAAATCCTGGCCTCTGGACCGGGATGACCCACCTCTGGTGGGACATACTTGGCCAATAAACTTGATTCTGAATATGGCTATCTCATTAAATAGAATAAATATATTTTGGCAGTATAATTTATTTTTTCAGTTTTGGCAGGTAGGCTCTGCTGGTTCCAAGCATTCCGTTAGCATCATACAGAAAATGCTCATTAAAATATAGGAAATGTTGGGAACAGTCGGAAAAATTGAGTTGTGGGATCCGTGAAATATTTACACTAGATTGTTGTTTTTTTTCCTCAGTGTTCTGTTACCAGGGCTGTGTGCTGTGTCCAGGACAATAACAAAGGTGTAAATGTGTAAATCGAGAGCAGTGTCTGTGCCATTCACACTCAGTGAGCTGGATCAGTGAGTGAGTGAGCTTTAAGGTGTACTCACCACCCCATCACGCAAACACCAGCGTAACCACACTTAAAGGATGCAGCACCAGTATTTACACTTGATTTAATATTTTCCCTTGATTAAGATCTCCAGTCACTATTTATAATCATTCCGACTCGTTACGCCAAGGCATTGTCTACAAGAGTGGCTGACGAGCCCGGAT
Organism: Petrocephalus schoutedeni; assembly: GCA_026780765.1. Lineage (NCBI taxonomy): Eukaryota > Metazoa > Chordata > Actinopteri > Osteoglossiformes > Mormyridae > Petrocephalus > Petrocephalus schoutedeni. The sequence goes on from JAODKL010000062.1 coordinate 1,242,719, forward strand.
CTGATGAAGATGCATGAGACACTCAGCGAGTTTACAGCTAATTTTTTACTTGGATTTTCTTGCTTATTTTCTCCCAGTTCCGAACAGCCAGGTATGGTCTTCCAGCACCCTAGTCGACGGGACATCCAAGCCTGGTCCAGCATGAGAACGATTAATAAGAGCACGACCCAGCCATCCAATACCCACAGAGGAACACAGGCTAATTCAGCATTCAGTTAATGTAGTGTGGGGGATCGAACCCGGATCGCCGTTTCAGGGCATGCTTTCAGTCGGCTGGGGTGCCACAGGGGAAGCATCTGATCTACAGCATATTTCAGAGTTATTTACCTTACAGCTAGACTCTGTAAAAGCTTAATGGCATCGGGCTAGCCTGTAGCTCGCTAGGTAAATCTGAGGGCCGTGCAAAGTCCCCAGCACCCGCGAGACACTAACACGTTAGCAACAGTGCTTCCTGACAATGCCCCAACTGACAAGATGGGCTAACGCTAATTACACATTCTTGAGACATGGCGTCGCTCTCTTGGCAGAAATCAATTTGAATTCATTACAAGACTTAATGAGAGCCACTCGGACTGCCTGAAACCCCAGCGCCAATTACCGATTCCCGTGTAGGCAAACCTACGCGGTCACCTTGGCCAATGGACATACCGCCCGCGTGAGGTCTTGCCGTTAAATTACCTCATAACGCACGATTAAACAGGCTGTGAAAATCTGCATGTCCCTCAGCAATGCCCGGAAACATCCAGAACTGCCATGTGCCGTCTTCGCAGCTGTAGCCTGTCGTTTTATTAACATAATTGAGTGCTGAAGTTCTCTCTGAAGCTGATGTCTGCACACAAATAGCTTGCACACACCGCTTCACACGGGAGGATTAAGGTTTTTTCACAGATGAGATTTATAATCTAATTTTGTGTCAAATTGCGTGTAACGCTTAGGCAAGATGCGATATATCCCACCAAGTGAATAAATAAGCAGGCGCCAGGAAACAGGGCTCTGGCTGCAGCCGAGGCGCCATTGTGGCTTAAAGCCCGACGCAAGAGGGCGGTCACTCACAGGGGCACTCATGTGGGCTGTAGGTTCTGGCAAACACCACGGTAAGGACCCCAGCAGAGAGCCGTAACATGTGTGGCCTTTCCACGTACCCCAGGACAAAATAACACAAGCGGTTTTCCACCTATTGTCTAATTTTCCAGCAAAGACTGTCCGATGCGGCAAGGCTATTGTCAGGGATAAAGAGTGCGTCACGCTAAAAGCACGTTAGCCGCCCCGACCTTTCTGTGACCGTTTCAGTCCTTTGCTTGGGTGTTACTTTGTTGTACTAGACCAGGGGTGCCCACACTTTTTCAGCTTGTGAGGTACTTTTAAACTGACCAAAATGATCAGCCTACCTTCAAAATGCTATACACACACACACGCACACACACACACACACATATATGCATACAGACACACACACAGTATACTTTATATATACAGTACATGCACCCTCACAGCACAATACAATGCAATACATTTATGGTCCGGCTCCCCGACTCATTGTTTTAATATCCCTTTTTAGTAGATATAAATCGGAAGGCTAGCCGGCAGTGTTGCCAGGTCCAGCAAAAATCTCCAGTCCAAGGTTGGCTTAAACTAGCCCAATTGTTGAAATACCAGCATTCTGTATCCCATAGAAATATGCTGATCACATTCACTGTGATGTGCCTGTATTTCATACTTGCAGTACTTTGCCGTTATGTAGAATACTTCTATTCCACTCCATGAAACCTCATGTTCCAAATCCTTGCATATTGTGTATTTACCTGGCATTGTTAGGCTAGCAATGAACATTACCTTGTGTAGGTTTGCCTTTTTGTCTCCTCCCATTTCACTTCTCCTGTCCCTCTTTCTCTTGTTAGGATAGCCCAAAAAACAAGTTCTTGAAACTGACCAAATCAAATATATTTTATAGTATAGATATTCTTGGTGTGTTTCTAAGTGTTTTTTCAGCACAAAGCAAGCCCGATCCTGAGATGAATATGCATTCAGAAATTTTTGTTACATCAAAATTTAATGTTTGTGTCACTGGACCAGTGATTTCTGCACAGCCAAAACGTTCATACAGTCAGTGAAAGTTGTCAACACTGCAGCTAACCTTGTGTTTTTATATGATGTCAGAGCCAATTAGTAACACCTTGATCTCCGTCAAATGGCGTACAGAAAGTGGCAGTTTTACTTGTCTTTATAATCGTAGCTAAAAGTAACGGATCAGTATGTGCATTACGAATGATGTCACGCAAACGAACGCGCTCTCCTTTCTGTGTGCGTCCATCTCTAACTTTCGGTTATTAGCGATTTTGTATCATTTAGCATTAGGAGCCACTTGCATCCATAACAATTCATTTCTTTTCCCCCTTACATTACGCTGCTGCAGAACATTATGAAAACAGGCCAAAAACCCGCAACCCGCGACCTCCTAATATTTACCCGCAACTGTATTTTCAAAATAGCCCAATTCGGCGGGAAAAGCGTGGACCCGGCAACTCCGCTAGCAGGGTCACTTTGCTCGCTGGAGTTTTGCATTAGCTTGCAATACATTCGCGTTTTGTTTCGGTAACCTAATATAACAAAATTGTAAGCAACAGCAGACTGGCAGCCCTTTACGTCAATCCAGTGCCGATTGTCAAAGGGAGGATAGATGATTGGCTAATATTAAACTATTTTTTATTGTCGTGCGATCTACCCGCACTGTCTCTGCGATCTACTGGTCGATCGCAATCGACGTATTGGGCACCCCTGTTCTAGAGAATCATTTTACCTCTTAAACACGGGGGGGCAAGTCTATCATTTTCTTAGCATTTTTGCCTCCTCGAGCTGTGTGGGACACCAGCGGGGTGACCATGGTGAAGCCGGCATGTTTCTCTGTCAGACACTCTTTAGGGCTAGGCGTGTTCATGTGTGATAAGGGGGGGTGGCTATGTATATCCTTCTGGCTTATCTGTTCAGCCAGGAGGGATGGGAGGGGGGCAAGGGGGAGTAGCCCATGTCTATGAAAGATAACTGGACATAAAATAGCTTAATAAGAGCAGACTGTGTGATGTTGAAGCGCCGGAATCTGACTCCGAGAGGCGCTCTCTCCCTCCTTTTGCTTTACTAATATTGCCAGTGTAAATACCCTGAGTATTAATGTTGACAGGAAGACAGGAAGCGATACAACAATCGGCACAGAAAAAAACAGAGACAAGGTCAGCGCTTTGGAGCAGGTTAAAGTTATTACCTAATAACTCTGCTCCTGGGGAGCTCCCCTCCCCCGCTGTAACAGTGACCCCCCCCTCCCCCCCCGCCCTCTTTTATCACCCGCCGCTGTTTTATTTTAATACATTGGCTCCCTGCATAAATCTCTGATCAGAATAATTTAGCACCAAATGGAGTCGTGCTTTGGGGACTGGCCTCCTCTTAGTGCCATTGCTTGCCCTGGAGCACTCTTCCTGTTTCTGGGGGTAATCAAAGCCACTTCACCTCTGGGACATCATTAATGATTTACTGGAATTAACGTGGCCCTCCACTGGGCGCGCGAGCCCTTAGAGTATGAGTCAAAAGTCAGTCTTTCTGTATGCGAGACTCATGACCCAGTGACATGCTATGCGCCTTTATTATAGGTCACATGATCAGAATGCAGGCATTGTCCTGCTTCTTAAGTTAAGATAAAACATTATTTATGGGAAATGCTGGTGCATACAGCAGCAGAGTACCTAAAGTGCAGACAGAATTATAGTACACAACAAGGGAAAGTCCAAGGGCAGCACACACAGTGCAGAGAAATAGAATATTCTGAAAAGGATTATCGAGGAAGTACGTAAATATGAATATGAATAAATTAATTGACGTGACTTCCTGTTGAGACTTGAACCTTATGAAGCCAGGTCCTTAATGACCATGCTAACTAGTGGCAAAACACTTATCTTTTTTGGTATTTTCTTGTTCTTATGAAATCTTTGCTTCCCCTTGAGCGCTTCAGATGATGTTATTAGGTGTTATGGGGTTAGGGTTGGGCATAGATGTTATAAACTTGAGTGCTGGCAGACCAAATCAGGATCTGACAGTAACAGAGAATAATACCACACTGTGTCCCAAGATCCAATAAAGGTACAGTGACAGTAATCAAAACTGGCCTCACTCCTGGGCTCTGTTGTTCTAACATGACCCACCAGCAGGGGTTGCCACATCAGGTAAAGCCACAAAAATCTCTGGGCATTTTAAGGAATCTCCTCATTCAGTATAAAGTGGTAAAGTGTGCCCAGTGGAACTGTCCCGAGATGACCCATAATCCCATGGACAACTGAGATGAAATGGGGTGGTCCAGAGTGGGGGTATGGTTCTGTGCAGGGATGCGATTCTCCAGGTAAATGCCTCCAGTCAATTTCAGCTTGTAATTGTCCTGCTGTGGCTTCATTAAACTTCACTGAATCTTTCAAATTAAAACTGTGATTTTAGAAAAAGCAGGTTTGTTAGTTCATATGGATACAGACAGAAAATAAGCACACACAATATGTGAACGCATATGGGACACAGCAGATGGGGATACGGGACATGATGGATGGGGACATGGGACACAGCAGATGGGGATACGGGACATGATGGATGGGGACATGGGACACAGCAGATGGGGATACGGGACATGATGGATGGGGACATGGGACACAGCAGATGGGGATACGGGACATGATGGATGGGGACATGGGACACAGCAGATGGGGATACGGGACATGA
>JAODKL010000062.1:1248162-1293138 GCA_026780765.1 Petrocephalus schoutedeni
ACACAGCAGATGGGGATATGGGACATGATGGATGGGGATATGGGACATGATGGACGGGGATATGGGACATGATGGACGGGGATATGGGACAGCAGATGGGGATACGGGACATGATGGACGGGGATATGGAACACAGCAGATGGGGATACGGGACATGATGGACGGGATATGGGACAGCAGATGGGGATATGGGACATGATGGATGGGGATATAGGACACAGCAGATGGGGATATGGGACATGATGGATGGGGATATGGGACATGATGGACGGGGATATGGGACATGATGGACAGGGATATGGGACAGCAGATGGGGATATGGGACATGATGGACGGGGATATGGGACACAGCAGATGGCGATACGGGACATGATGGACGGGGATATGGGACAGCAGATGGGGATACGGGACATGATGGACGGGGATATGGGACAGAACGGAAGGGCGGCGCTGACCTTGCCTTTGTCCCGCATAGATCCCTTCCCCAGGATGGACATTTTCGCTCCGGTTTCCTCTTGTAATCTTTTCATGGAATTCCCTCGAGGCCCCAGTAGCTTGCCGACAAAATTAAACTGTAATGAGAGAAGAAAAAACAACACTGAGGCAGTCTGCATACTGGAACGATGGTCTGTAGGACAATGGTCATCAGAGGGTTTGTGTATGTGGGGCCCAATCATCTGGGGTGGCAATCTGTGCACATGGGGCCCTGTCATCTGGTGTGGCAGTCTGTCCATATGGGGCCTGCGATAACAGTCTGTATGTGTGGTACCACATTGTGCCCAGTTCATCTGGGATATGATGTGGAGTGCAGCCGCACACTGGTCAAACAGCAAGTGCCTCCATATTGCAGCCTAGTGGTTGTTTTTGTACTTCACCGACAAGGATTAAAATCGCTATTATATTGCACGCCTCCAATCTGTAAACACATAAATACCATAAGGATTCCATAAGGATTTGGACTACACATCTCACAAAGCCGTGTGATAAAGCCTGTCACCTGGCCCAGCGCTGTTCCTCATATATATATATATATATATATAAAAATATATTTATATTTAAATATAAAATCCTTTTTGGTTTTACATTTGAAAACGAATGAATTTCGACAGGCTTCCATCTGCTGCATTGCAGCATGATGTTTACCTTCCTCTGTGTGTTCAGATGATGGTTCATTAACCACTACACCCCCCCTAGGCGAGCTTCAGAATGGCTGCTGCTGTATGTGAGCTAACCAGGAACCTGGGAGGCACTGTCATCGGAGTGGGGAGGGAATACACTGGCCTATTAAAGTTCCTGCAAAGAATCCAGGAATCAGATTTCAGAAAGCAAAAAAAAAGATAATTCCCAGTGGGACACTGAGCAATACTATCCAGATGAAGAGCTATCAAATGCTGGCCCAGGGCTGTGGGAATCGCTTGGGCATGCCTGCCTACTCATAGGGCGCAGAAGCGGTGCGTGATGCCCACTGCTGTCCCAGCGCTCTGAAAGCGCGGTGTCGCGTCAATGGTGGCTGCATCTGATGGAAGGCCTCACCGTGGGCACTCAGCTTGCCTGGACAGGCGTATGCTGGTCTAGCCAGTGTCAGAAGGGCTGGGACCCCACTATCATTTCAACCCAAACCTCTGTGCCTTCCAAAAATATCCCTCTCGCCCTCTCCCTAGCGATGGTCCGGAATATTCCACCAGCGCCCTGGCTGTAAAGCTCGAGTTTGTGACCCTTCAGGGAGGTGGTGGCTTGTGTGTACGGCAGGACATCATCACACAGCCGACACGGCGATGTGCCGCCTGAGCCCGTGTGACAGTGTCGGCCATAAATAACGTAAAATCAGCCCTGGAGGCCGGTGGGGTGAAGGAGGCACTACGCCGCATGCGGAGATGAGTGCAGCCCGCGACCCGTCGCATGCCGGCTGCATCACTGTGGAAAGGATGCGGTGCGCTGAGAGCCGCAGGGGGCCGATACAACTGGCGTGCTGCTCCTATTTGCACTTGTCACATATGATGATATTATATAATGTAATATACGGCGGCCTCTGAGCTTCGTGCCGTGGTTGCACCGATGCGCAGATGTTTCCCAAGCCGTCCCACTGTGTCAACGCCGGTGGATTCAGCGGGCCTTGCTTCCGGGGCCTTCTGTCGAGCGACATGCACGGCCCCCGCTGGAATGTGGCTGCGACGGTGCTGGGGAGCAGCTGTGCACGGCTACAGCCGAGGCTTCTGGGAGATCGCTGTTTATCCAGATCTTACCCGGCCAGCAGCAGGCTCTCCGCGGGTGCCATCAAAGTGGTGCGCGAGGGGAGCTCTCCAGTGGGCCGGGCCGGCAGCGGGAGCACATAACAAACACCTCCTACAGCCCTGGGGCTGCTTACCGGCACGGTGCCAGAGCCAGGGACAAGGTGAATCTTATTCCCTTTTTTCTGACATGAATATCCTGCATCTGGCTGAGAGCCTTTGAGCAGATGGGTGCAGTGTTTGGAGGCCATTGAGAGGAGCTGCCTTTTTTATTAACTTAATGAATGTCTGAAGGACTCTCTGGTCTGGCGAGAGAGGGGAAGGGAGGGGCGGCCGAGGGCATGGTTGAGTGTTGAGGGCAGTTGACGATGCTCGGATGATGATTCGAATAACCATGATTCGAATATTCGCAGACCGCAGATCTGGCCTTGAAGATGCGCTGAAGAGGGGCCTGATCCAATGTGGAGCTTGTTAGCCATTTGTTTGTGCTTTCATTACACTCGTTAATGTAATCGTTAGTCCACTTGTAAGTCCACTTCTCCCAGGTAACGGGACGGTACTGAAACAGGTGTCATTCTCTCTTGATGCAAGCCCCAGCAGTCACGCTCAAGAGTAAGAACAGCAACAATGGACAGTGCCACAACGAGCGATGGTATTCGAACGGCCCCGCGTGGTCACGTGACCTCCCTGTGAGAAACTCCTGCTGAGAAACTCCATCTGAGGCAAAGATTCAATTTCTGGGGAAACACTTCAAAGGCAAGGAATGGAGTATGTTCTTTTCTTGAGGAATAATTTAAAAAATGATACCATCTGCTTTTTTTCAGGGGAAATGGATATTTTTAGTTTTCATCATCCTTTATTTAAATGAGTCAGATTAAAAACATTTCAGCTGGACAAACGCACAAAAGAGCCTGGAAATGTGTGACTGATGGATGGATTTGGGAGAAGCATGGGAGGCCAGCGTTTCTGAATCATTAATCAATCTCTGCATAAACGCTTTTAAATTTTAATTGTTTTTGAAGAATGCTGCACCCCCATGGGGGCAATTAATTAAAATGTTTCCCTCAGCTCTCTAGTGAAGTCAGCGGGTGTTTCCATCGGGATATCAGACTGGAAAAGAAACGCCTTTGGTATCATCCCACAAACACGGTCCATCTTTTCATCTACAGACTCTGCGAATCTGCCACCGTAAACAGCTCCAGGGAAACAAGGCCGCAGAAATCGATAGGCCCTCTTTCCTCCTCTTCAGTGAAAGCCATCTGCTCTGTACTTCACAACCTGTGGAAGCTCTTTGGCTGTGGTAGCAGTAAGGCTGAGCTGAGTGTGTTGTTGAAGGGGCCGTTTGTGCTTAACGTCAGCAGCGCTGGCTAAGAAAGGCGCTCCATGCGTTCCTATGCTGAATGGTCACACTTTCACCTGGCTTTTCTTTATACCAATCTCTGTATTTTAGAGGCTTGTTTTATCAGAGTGATGGGAAGTAGATCAGGCTTGTTCACCTTGAGATAAATATTCTAAAACAATACTAATTTTAGGTGTTAATTCATAGCACCCACTGTGCATAACATTGATTACTCAAAGGCTTTTTATTACTGTGAAAAATATTACTACGATCAGCAGTTGTAGGCTGACATGTTTCCAAGCTGACAGTTACACGTGAATGAAGATTTGCTTTCTCAAACCGGTCTGACAGATTTAAAATAGACCTCTCTGGCTTCCTTGTTGCACATATCTTCGAGTTTGTGGGGAAGGCTAAACTGACAACCTAAGCATCCACAGGCCGGAGCTTTTGAATAATAGCCCTTTTAAACATCGATTTCATGCTGATGCGCTATTGTCCGCTCAAATTACTGGTCCCACAATGCCAAAGACCAGGGTCACATGACGGGAGCCTAGCAGGTCAGACCACACCAGAAAGCAGAGCCAGAACCAGCAGTGCACATGACAGGAATGCTCCAAATATCAGGCCTAATGCTCAATCTTGGGATCTCCCAAGACATTCATTTCTCTCCAGGTCGACTGATCTTTTGAGATGATGTCATGCACGTAACGCTATGTCCCTACAGCGGCTGTGTCAGATGTGTCCCTACAAACAAACCAATCATTGGCTCAGCATCCAAGCAGATCTACTCATTTTCAGTATCTCATAGCAGAATAGTAACCAACGTGATGCTTTGTATGTCATAGCAGAGTCTTATATGAATGACCATTAAAGCATGGCCATGCAAAATTAGTTGTAAATTTGTCAGATGAGTAGAGGAGGCTGATTCCTTCAGTCCAATGGCCATGATGCTCTGTGCCCTCCCCGCAGACAGACAGACTGACAGACAGACAGATACACACGTACCATGCAGTAACGTAGTACTCCCATGTATATAGTTATTTAAATCGTTTAAAAAGAAAACATTTTTAGCTGAGAAATTATGGCCAGATAACATTGTTGCACCAAAGAATTGTGCCTCTTCGTATTTGATATTGATGCTCAATGTTGGATCAATATATATTTTTACGGTTTAAAACTTGGATTCAGGTCAGGACATGCAGTTCCAAACTCAAGGCATGCCATTCAACCCATCTTTCCAATGAGTTTTTCTCCCCAGCATCTCCAGTCTCCTGTCTATCTGTGCCTGTTCATTTGAAAATGGCTGTGAATCTGGGTCCTCTGGAGCATAAGTGCTGATCATAGCAGTAGAAGCACATTTGCTACGGCATCCTCCATCAGTGGCAGAGGTCAAGGCCGGGACCCCAACAGGCACAACAACTGAAACACATGTAAAACCTGCCCAGCGTCACCCCAGAACAGAAACCCACCTCATCTCCCACTAATATTCCTTGTCGAATCTCACACTGGGAACCTTCTGGGAGACGTGGTTTTTTATGTGGTACATTTTCCTTTTAACACCAGCGCTCTGTACAGAAACAATTTAAAATGCATTATGTGCCATTTGCATTCCGACGCGGCACTTTATTTGGGAATATTTATCACTCGCCCATCGGCTCTGCGATCCTGCTTTTTTCCCCTGCTTTTCGCTCACTTCCAGTGTCATTAATGCAAATTATGCTCTTAGGCATGTTTACTTCCTCGCACAATGTCCTTTCCTGTAGCGTGAGTAGGGAACACCGGAACTCCAATAAATCACGGTCTTTATTCGAAAAGTACCCATCATATCGGAATGATTTACAAACCTATTCATCTCTGATTATTTGCCATTTTCTGCAGCACGCCCGGGAAGAGAACGCACCCCCGGTGAAAGCTTGGCTGCCCCCCTCCCCTGCCTATTTCGGAAACCTCGATGTGTTCGTCTCAGACTTGCAGCTGTGTTTATACCAGACTGCTGCTGAAGTGGCAGAGGAATGATCGTTTCCTCCAGCAGTGTAAATAAGCTGGAGTGGTTACATCCTAATTGGATGGGCGAGTTAAGAGGCGGCCAATCACCTTTCCACATGACCTTGTTCTCCAGCCTGAAATAAAATAAATGTTTTCTCTAGACATCGGGCAGTCAGTGTGTTTCCTTGGCTCAAGCTACTGGAGGAGACCTTGGATGTGGGATAGATGAATCTACCAAGGCTCTCTTTGGCTCCCACACATAATGATTGGATTCGTTAACCTGGTATTTACGGGAAGCGGGGCTGTTCTCCCTTGCCCTGCCTGCCGTGGTAGGTCTTAATACCGAGGTCACATTCAGCAGCCTCCCATCTGCTGGGTTTTCTATGCTTTAAATGAGCTGCCTCATCAGTGCACATCTGCATTCAGCATTCATCCGAAAAGAGGGTGAAAGCGTGTGAATGTGGCCTAACCGTGATTCTGCACTGGGCAAGCGGCTGATAGCTAGATTGGTAAATATGGTTTAAATTTGATGGATGAACTGGTTTGGAGGCTGGGAAAGAAAAGTACGTGTCTATGAGAGTGTAGCAGGATGGCAAGAGTATTGTTTACAATACTCGCAGTGTCTGCAGGCTCTTCGGAGCGCCTTGGAACTCGACTCTTGTTTCTCCATCGTGGCTGCCGGGATTTCCCTGTGCAGTGAAAGAGCCGGATCGCCTTCGGCAGCTTCAGGAAGCGACACACCGAACAAAAGCGCAAGGTTTAAATCCTGAGAATGTTTGACACCCCCCCAACCGAGGAGGGGTGTAGTAAGAGCTGTAAACAAAAGACGGCAGGGAATGCGAAATGGCTACATTCTGATGTATATAATCAGCGTCGCAGCGGAAAATGCAAGACCTTGTACAAATAATATAGTTGCCAGGCTGAGATTTACTGTGTCTATTCACAGTCCCCTTGGGAGAAGAATGAGATATTATTATAATTCAGAAAAACCTTAATCATCTGACGGAATTGAACACGCACAAGCAATACATCATCTCCCATGGAAAGAAGCGAGTCTGCAAAGCGGGACGGTATCCTCAGTCGAGGCAGAACTCCACAGCATGCTTCACATGCATTAGCATGATCCAAATCAGAGATTAAAAACCAGGAAGCCAGCGCTGGAGTGATATACTGCATGTCGATATTTATATCTCCTATTTCTACACTGATGTGTCTATGAACCACACATATTCAGCAATTTAAAACATTGTTTTTTATGTTTGAGATATTGAATGCCATTCACTGGTAATAGGCTATTATTTGTACCACACATGCCTTCTCTCTGCATACATTGCGCATGCATAACAGTAGGGCTGAACGATTAATCGATTTCAAATCAAAATCGCAATTTTAAAAAATGCAATTAGCTGCGATTTAGGATATGCGTTACACTGCACATCTGACCCAGGGTATAAAATTGTCTTGAGAATAATTTTACAAATTTATTCCGTCCTCCTTGTGTGACAGTCAGTCTCACCAATCAGAAGTGCTGTGCTCCCCGCATACCAATCATACTCATCAGTCAGTGGCCCAAAGTAACCAGGTATACGCCCACAAAAACAGACATATGAAACCCAAGGGAGACGTTACATTCACAGTGCAGAAAAATATTGGTTTCCCCTCTGAGCTATAAGCGAATTACCTACCTAGTTAATGGTCAGAGATTGTTTACAGAAAGGTCCTATTATTAGGGGTCTAAGCAGCGTTAGCTGCAAGATCTCTGATGTTTTTATTGCTGGAATTGTTTTATTTTGATTATTTTATTTAACTTAACGCAATCGCGACATTTGTAAAAATAGTTTTATTCGTCATTGTTCTCTGGTAATTTGACCTTTACTAAGGGTGGAAAAGCGGTCGAGTGCTGTTTGCAAACGTGGCACTTATAATGCGTAAATAAAAATACAATCACTTTACCATGTTCGGGTTGCTAGAGAATTTCTATGGTTTATTAGGGGTGTGCTCTATATATTTTTTTTGCTAAATAAATGCATTTTGGATACAATTCATATATTTCCATTCTTATTTTTGGATTAGTGGCAGACAGACATTGTGAATGTAGCGAATGATGAGCTGACTCTTTTATTACAGCCCTTAACCCTCTGGAGTTGGCGATTCCATGGGGGGGTCAAACAGAAATCTCGCCAAACCGTTTAAATAACTCCGCGAGTTTTTGTCATAGAAACATTTTAAAAACACCCCCAGAAACCTTGAACGGTCTACTTTTTAAAAAGATATAGGACGAAACTAAATATATTTGTACAACTTTGCAAAGATAATAAAAAGTAGAAGAGTGACTGACTTGAGTGTCTGAGACTCGAATCAGTGCTGATCGCCACTCCTTTGCAAAACGCGCTATTCACATTGTAACAATAGGGTAATCCAGTGGTCGTTACTGGATAAAGAAACTCGTGAAAACGATTGACGCTAAACCAGCACCGAGCCAACGGAACAAGCGAAACACGGGGAGGTCAAACGCGGGACCACAAGACACACACACATTGGGAAGCTTACACATAACTGAGGACATGCGAGGATCGGACAGGGTACACACAACACAAGGGCAACATACAAGCCACAGTCGGTAATACAACTAGTTCACAACAACAACAGAACAAGGGCCTATATACAATTCATCCGCGAGCATGCTGGGAAACGCTGATCCCGCCGGTGCTACAGTATAGCGCAGTTCAGATTTCAATGTACGGTTGTGCTGAATTAGTTTTTTATACACGTATAGTAAATACTGAGCTGAGTAAAAAATAATTTCAAATCAAATCGCAATCGCAATATCTGTCAGATAAATCGCAATTAGATTTTTTCTTAAAATAGTTCAGCCCTACAGACTATTCTGACACCACAGATGGAGCTTCATATAGTGTGCATGCCTGGAGTGTTTTAATTAATCCCAAAGACATGGGGTTACGTCCCAGTGACACACATCCAACCAGGGCTTGGTCCCAGCCCCCATCTCCCCCCCCCACCCTAGGATGATGCCCATGGCCCTCTAATCCCACACCCCAGGGCCCAGGCAGGCCTGTGGGCAAGGAAGAGGGCTCCTCACTGGAAGGCTGTGGGTTTGAGTTCGCAAATGAGGAACGCGAGGATCTGTATGTGCCTGACCGCTTATAAAAATGGGGGTGTGTGGCTGTTGTGGGTGGGGTCAGGTGGGCTGACATTGCCTTTGATCCCTCCTGGTAAGCTCATCAACAGGTCAGGCCTTTGCGGCTGAATTCCCAGCATTCCTTTGCTCTTCTTCTTTCCATTTTCATTTCTGCTTCTCCATGATGCTCGGGCCACCTGTCCCCTAGCCCTGTCTGATCCCCAGGTTCTTGTCACGTGACAGTGACAAAAATAACATGGGTGCACCGGAATGGGAGAGGCTTCCCTGGGAAGACACACTCCACTGGCCCCTGACAGGTGGGGCAGGGCCACACTTGAGCCAATAGAGTGACCTGGCTGCAGTGTAGTGGCAGTGGGTCAGACAATGGCCTGGGATGCGGGGCATGTTAATGGGGCAGAAGAAAAGGAGAGACAACACCTCTACACTGCAGTACCAATCCCAGCCACTGGGTGGCCAGGTGCATGGCCATGTGAATGTCGTTAAGGTCTCCTGTGGGGCACCCCGAGCTTTAGCATGATTGGCTAATCATGTCCCCGTCTCCCCCAATAATAGCGATTTTATATGAGTGGAATTACGCTACACGACTGGGGCCTTTTTGGAATAATGCAAATGAAAGAGTCTAATTCCATGTGGCAAAAACGCTGATCACATGACGCCTTTGAGGGCCCTACTGTTGATTCGAAGCGGATACAATCTATGGAGAGAACGGGAGACACTGGGGAATGATTCTGATCTACCAGCATCTAGAATCTTCTCCAGCCCCTGGAGAGATGCTGGGGGGTGTTTCCCGGGGAGAGTGATTGGTGTAATCAAAAGCCCCCCCAATCTTGACACTGCAATAAAGACCTGTCAGCACTTTCTAAATTAGGGCCCCCAATCTCAATGGTCTGCTTCTCATTCTATTGAACCTGTTCCACCTGGTTTAGCCATCAGTCCTGTGCTTTCCTGTTCCCTGGTGGGAGCTACCCCCCACCCCCCCCCCCCCCCCCACTGTGTTGGGACCACTGATCTAAACACGTACAGAATACCTGTGAGCCCTGATTCAGATAAAAGATTTAGCATCACTTGTATCATTTTCATGTATTCACTGCACCAGAGCTGCTTACTTTTAGAAGCATAAATTATAAATTTGCAAAACTGGGGCACAGCCTTGCCTTAGTCAGGCCTCGCGTCAGAGCTTGGTGTCCAAGCTGCTGGGAGCTTTGAAAATTTGAGCTTATATTCGAATGCTGATTTCACCTAGATGGAGAGTCCCAGAGCTGCCAAACAGATTAAGTAGCCGGGGCTGTCCAGCACACATGCAGCTGCACCTAACCCACATGTGAGCGTAAAGCAGTTTACACCAGCTACAGCACTGAAGTAAAGACGTGTTTAAAAAATGTAATTCTGTTTTTTTAAAAGTGAGTCACATAGATTAACATTCCACTTAATTAAGATTAGATGTTCAATTACTTGATTACTACTGGCTCTAAAGAATTTAATTAATTGAATGAATTAATCTTGTGTTTGCAATACGTTTAAGACAGAGGACAACAAACGTTTGGAAGACAGTCATCTCTGTTTATCAGTGAATTCGCCTAGACATCAAGTGCTCTGGTTTTTCCCCACAAATGACCGTCGACAGATAACTATCAGGGAGAATCCAGATCGGTATTCAATTAGCCGCTCATTTAACGCGCTTCATTAAGGGCTTGATCGCTGCTTGCAGACTAAGCCGCAGATACAGTAGCGTCCATTTCGGCCAGTAAAGACCATTTCAAAATGTGCATCAGGGATCTGGGGACATGTTGGACGGGGGGGGGCGGGCACTGCAGCTTGCATCGCAGAGCAACGCATGATGAATCGCAGGCGTTATGCGCCGCGACTGTTTAAGCACAGTGCCTTCCCGCGCTCCATCTGCATGCAGCTGCAAATCCCCGGCAGTGAAGCCAGCAGCAGGTTTCCCCTAGCGCTCCATCCAGGAGCCCTGCCAATGGCTTCACCATCAGCTCGGCAGCCCAAGGCACCCATGCAGTGATGGCCGGAATGGCAACACGGTCCTGCAGAGTATCGCACAGGAACACGCGATACAATTCACGGGGAGCGGCCGCTTCTAAAAGCAGCGCTACCACTGATAGCTCCCCCCAAAGAATCATACCACGACGATAAACCTTATAAATCCTCTGGAAAAGTCGATAAATCTTCCCTTTAAATAAACACATAACATGCCCTCGCATGGGAGCAGAGCAACAAATTATGGGATGCCTAGTTTGTGCAGTACAACCATACATCCAATGAGCACCAGAGTCAATACTGACCTGTGACCTCAAGACAATGTTTCAAATGTTACTGCAGCAATCTAAAACATTGACCGACCTTATAAATATCATTTTACGCCGTCTGGCAAACTGAGCATGTCTAGAAATTCATAAGTGTACATTACCCCGGCAAGGAGGGCAGGGGGTCATTGTAAATTTCACAATATTTGTGGCGCTGATGAATCGCAGGGACCCGCTGCTCTCTGGCAGGGAAGAAAAGAAAACCGCAGGCACTTCAGCGAACACCGGACAGAGGGCGAGGCAGCCGAGGGGAATGTGCCACGCTCTTCTCTCAGCGAGGCTGCTCGCTCTGTCATTTTTTCCGACGCCCCAGTTCAAAGCAGCCAGATGAAGAGGGGCGCCGGTGAGCTCTGTTTCCCAGTGCCACACTGACCAGTGCGCTGTACACCTCCATCACACGGCACGTGCTTGGGGGTTGCGTCCGGCAGCTTATCGATGTTAAACACCTTTGGGCAAAGCCGCTCCACCTGAAGGGGCGCTGTGCTCTCGGACATGAAAGGCACCGGATTAGGCAGTGCGTGCGGGCTGTCCTAGGCTGCTTATGGAGGTCAGAATAAGCTGGCTATTCCCCCAAACAAGGAACAGAAGCAGGCCAGAAGACCAAAGAGCAGTGAGGGCTGATGTTGTTTTCTGATAAAGCCTAATCTCCATTACCGCTGCGTACCTCGGCCACCCGCGCTCTGTGTCCCTACCCCACTCAGCAGAGATGTTTAATTCAGTGACAGTCCGCGGGGCATGTTAAAAGCGAAAAGGATAGCACCTTACGTTACCCCTGGTCAAATGGGCTTCTCCAACCGTGCCTCATTATGACCGAAGATCTCCCTGGCTGATGGCTGAGCATCTGCATTTAGATGTGGGAAATGCTGCCTAGTCAGGATAAACAGATGAACATTCTCTGGGATGTATGGCTTTAGAGGAGCTGCCATGATTTCAGCCCGTTTCATTAATCCGCCGGTTATTTAGCCTTTCAAAAACCGGCCAGGAAAAGACAACAATGAAAAGCACAAAGTTTTCAAAGATGTTAATTATCCCTGTACCAAGGTCAAGGGTTCACCCGGGTGTGGGCCAGCAGGCATTTGCTGACAGTGTTGGTGCACTGCAGAGGGGGCTGTAAGATGGTGCGATTTCGGTGCCAGGAGCAGGTATCAGCAAATCAGCCCTCAGCTGGAGCCTCTGGGGGCCGCCATGCCGCGGAACGCCCCAAGACGGAAACACACTCACTCCATCACGCGGCACGACAGGCTGCCGTTTCTGCGGACGCTGATCCATTAGGGTGAAGCTTTGATCCCGCCGACCCTCACCACGAATGATCAGCGCTCTAATGCCTGTTTTCAACTGCTCCTCATGACCCAATGAGCTGCTAACAGGGGACTGCAGAGAGATGAAAGCAAGTCGAATGCAGCCCCGGAGAGGAGTCCCCTGCCCGCATGCTGACTCTGCATGTCCCGCACAGTAATTGCCGCTGGACACCTGTTTTTCCAGCAAATGTTACGTATCCCCAGGTCAGCCGGAGCAACCTGGGCTGCTTCCAGCTGGATTTCAGGTCGCTCGGCTGCTCTTAAGGTGGCCCAGAAGGAGCAGTGCTTTCCAGAATGTGGATTATCTCTGACGGGAATTCCCCAGAGCATGTGGAGAACACACCATCTGTCCTCGTGGAATGTTTTAATTACGGACACTGTATAGCGAAGGTGCAGCCGATCGATTTCTTGATGCTGTTCCAATTTGTCCTCACTGTAGTTGACGATGTCAGATGTGAGTCTCACTTTCCTGGTGTTCTGCGTCCGGATGGCAGCCATGTGGTGGCTCCCAGAATCCCGTGCGTCCTGCCTGGCTGTCCTGTACAGCCACAGATCAGCACACTGCGGTACTCCAGGCAAGACCTCCCTTAACAACATTTAAATACTTTTATTTCCTTTTTTTTATAAGCGCACATCGGGAACAGGACATTTCAAGCACATTGTATTGTGTTGTACAAGAAATAAATATCATTTCTGTTGCCTGCTCCCAGATATCGTTTTGCTAAAAGTAGAAGTGTTAACTATAGAGTTAACAATAAATGAACACGGAACATCATGGCTCGACTGTAAGGACCTTTAGCTAAATTCGGCTTAAAGTTCCGAGTACCTGTGCTCTTTTGCAATCCTCAGGCAGCTTGTGTGGAAGATAAGAATGTGAGGAAGACCATTGCGGCAATAAAGGTCATGCTGCAGCTGTCTGTCTCGCCTGCCCACCGGTCGCTCCATGCCCCATGCACGATTATTATTTTTTTCCTTTTGGAAAACTTCCCTCAGGATTAATTGCCACCGCCTACGACAAAGTCTTACGTTGTAATAAGGACGTTGCCATGGCAACCGCATCTTCACTGTTAACTGAGTGTAACTGCGGGCTTCACTTCCTGCCGGCCTCCCGCTCGCAACCAAGCTCCGCGTGACTTTTATTAGACTTTGAGGCATGCCGGCAGTCAGGTGGGGTGGTGGCGGTGATGGCGGGCTCTCAGGCAGGACCGGGAGGGCCACCGCAGTGTGGGACAGGAAGTGTGCGCTCCCTCCCGAATGATAAGGGCAGGGGGGCCTATGCCAGTCAGCATGCACTGCCTCTCGCTTGTCAGCTCACATGTGCCACGGGGCAGGCAGCAGGGGGCTCGTCTTGACTTGTAAGAGGGCTGTGATAAGGCCTACAGCCAAAGCAGCAGGTCAGCACCGCATGGCGCGACCACTAACCCTAACCTAAGTCTAACTGTAAACCTAACCTTGCCTAAAACCCTGACTAGGCCTAGCCCTATCCATAACTGTAAGCCTAACCCTACCCGTACCCATAACCCTAAGCCTAACCTTACACCTAGCCTAAGCATAGCTCAAAAACATGACCCTTACCGTAAGCCTAATGAGCATTAATAATAAAAGCACAAAGTTACATCATAGAGCAGGGCTTCTCTAAAAAGGCTAACAGCCTCATTCACGCATTGCTTTAATTCCCGCCCGTTTCATGTTTAAAGTATTATTCCCATGATTGCTGCATAAAAGAAATACAGAGTGTTCTGCCCGTTTCCCCTGGAGTGACCGTAATATAAGCACTCGCCCTGTGCTGCTAGCGGAGAGCTGACAGCGAGCATGGCCGCCCAGCGCTCGCGGGAGGCAGATCTGAGAAGCACGGCTCTCTAATGAGGGCGAGGCGGTAACGGCTGACGCTGGAGCTTACACGCATTCCCCGAGACGGCTTCATAGCCTGCCCTGCTCATTAACCATCGGCAGCCTTGTTAATATGCGAGACAGGCACAGCAGAAGATTCCTCTATTCATCTGTCTGGGGAATCCGGGGTCAAGAATAAAGCAGATAGCCAAATATTTATATTTATTGTTTCATGTGTAGCTGTTTTAATGCCTACTTGTGAAATGTAAGTTTAACAATGTGGGCTGTTGGCACAGTGGGGCGGGGTCCTCCCAGGGTGCACAGCCATGCAGATTAGGGGGATTGGTGTGTGTGTGTGTGAGAGAGAAAAAGAGAGAGAGAGTGTCCAGTGCCCAGCTTCCTGTATCATCTTCAAATTCCTGCTCCATATCGCCAAAAATATGGCCTCCCCCAAAAGTTTAACAAAAATTTGAGTGGATTTGACGGCCCTTAACCTGTGAGTGACTAGATGAAGGCCTGACACAAGCTACAGTCAGCGACAGCTAACCCACGGGCAGTATTCACCCATTCACCCAGTCTCCAGGATATATATATTCATAAAGGCATTGCTGATGCTGATGCTGATGTTGATGCTGATCCTGATGCTGATGTTGATGAGCCTCGATGAAGTCTTACTGAATAATTCGTCATGTCATGGATGCCCAGTCTAAAGTGGAATCTCCGCAGGATCAGCCTCAAGAATTATGTCAGACATGAATAAAAGCATGGCCAATCAGAAGAGGAGGGACGGCAAACTTCCCACTCACAGGCTGTTCATCAGAGCAGCCCCTCCCTACGAGCTCTGTCTCATTAGTAAACACTGCTCGGAAAGTGGCAATTAATGCTGTTGGGGAAGAAAGTGTCAGCCACAGGTCTGTTTCTAATGGCTCTGCTTTCTTTTGCCCGGTGAGGCTCTGGGTCCTCAGACAAATAAGCATTAAATTTTGCACCCATGTCTTCTAACAAAATGTTTTTACATAGACAAACAGGAATGTGCATAAAGATGGCGTGAAATGCAGAGATGAGCATCGGTCACCCTGCAGTAAGACAATATGCTGAAAGGTTTCAGTCACTTGAAGGAACATATTGCCACCTCTTACCCACACTTATCTATATTCTGAAGAGCTGGGTAAACTGACAATTGAAGGACATGATAGCAGCTCTGTTTGTTTCACACATGGACGGCACCATTTGGCTTTTGTTGAAGGATAAGCTGCTCGTGGTGGGCTAATGCCATAAACAGAGCGAGCGTGAAGGGGGCCAAGCGGCTGGCAGTGCATGTGTCACGGGACACTGCGGCGAGGCGGGAGGGGCACCTGGGTACCGGGGAGGGGACGGCACTGATTTCCAGAAAGTCAGGATGTGCTCCCTGGTCATGTGACCAAACGAGCTAACTGCTACGATGAGGTTAATTCCCAAAAAACGGATTTGCACAGGATGGAGAACATGGCTTACGCTTCTCAAATCCTGCCATGGGTCCTGCTCAGCATAGCCTCAGTCTCTCAGAAACTTTTTTGTTGCATTCGCTATTTTCTTTAATAAAAACTAATTTATCCATCCATCCATCTTCGAACCGCTTATCAGGGCCAGAGTTAGGGGTGGGGAGGAGCTGGGGCCTGCCCCAGGCAGCACAAAGCACCCAGCCGGGCTGCAGTCTGCTTATATGTACTGCTGATTACGGCAGATTATTGTGTCAGCAGTACAGCGTGAAGTTTGGTTTCTGTGTGACATGAAACACACTATCTGTAGTGGATGAAAACCACGAAGTGTAAAATATAGTTCAGCCTCCATACAAGACCATTTTCTCTTCCTGGTCATTTTCCGTTTGCAGTTGGCCTCTGTTCTGGGTCAACTTCTATTTGCAGTTGATCTCTATCCGTGGTCAGCCTCTATTTGCAGTCAGCCTCTGTCCATGGTTAGCATCTATTTGCAGTCAGCCTCTGTCCATGATCAGCCTCTATTTGCAGTCAGCCTCTGTCCATGATCAGCCTCTAATTGTGGTCGGCCTCTGTCCATGATCAGCCTCTAATTGTGGTCGGCCTCTGTCTATGATCAGCCTCTATTTGTGGTCGGCCTCTGTCCATGATCAGCCTCTATTTGTGGTCGGCATCTGTCTATGGTCAGCCTCTATTTGTGGTCGGCCTCTGTCCATGATCAGCCTCTATTTGCGGTCAGCCTCCGTCCATGATCAGCCTCTATTTGTGGTCGGCCTCTGTCCATGATCAGCCTCTATTTGCAGTTAGCCTCTGTCCATGATCAGCCTCTATTTACAGTCAGCCTCTGTCCATGATCAGCCTCTATTTGCAGTCAGCCTCTGTCCATGATCAGCCTCTATTTGCAGTCAGCCTCTGTCCATGCTCAGCATCTATTTGCAGTCGGTCTCTGTCCATTGACAGCCTCTATTTGCAGTCAGCCTCCGTCCATGGTTGGCTTCCATGTGGGTTCCATGGACACACCACTGATGTTCTGCACTACGTTGGGAGGTCTTCAGCCCGTCACTCAGAGGCACCATTTATGATGGACTCCTTTTGACCCCAGACTCAATACTATATAGACCAGGCCTATAGACCTGAGCGCCCAGCCCCGTCCCTTTATAAAATCTCACCGCACAAAACAACCTAGGTCATTGCTCCATGCTGCCCCCTAGTTGTGTAAAGACCAATGTGACCCACATGCAGGGATCAGACCAGGACACTGCCAAGGTCACAGCAGATGGCAGGGTGTGATAATCATATGGTACCACCTCACAGTCCTGCCCTGGAACTATCACCACAGCAACCTCACCATAACAAAGAATGCACTTATGTCTGCCCTTAAGGGGGCGTATGCAGCTTTGGGGTAAAACACTGCGAGGGCTGTGCAAAGCAAACACACCGCGATGGATGATACACTCATCGCCATCCCCCACCTTCCCTTAAATATGAGCAGGTCCCCTCAATGAGGTGCATGGCAGCTGGCCAGAGAGACGTGTTCAGGAGTGACTTCACTGTGACCGGCGAGTGCCTTTTGGGTGCCTTAGCTTTGCGGTACCTTACCTTTGGGTACTGCTGCACGGGGATGAGCACCCTCTCAGACAGTTTGATGTTTTTGTTGCTGATGACATCCAGGTATTTCTTCCCGTCGCCGTCCTTCCTCAGCTCGTCGCCCTCGTACTTCTCGATCTCTGTGGAAGGACGAGTGAAAGGTAGTCACAGGCTGGGCGTCACGAGCCGGGCATCGCAGGCTGGGTGTCACGAGCCGGGAGACACTGGCCGGGCGTCACAGGCTGGGTGTCATGAGCCGGGAGACACGGGCCGGGCGTCACGAGCCGGGAGACTAGGGCTGGACGTCACAAGCCGGGAGACACAGGCTGGGTGTCACGAGCCGGGAGACACGGGCCAGGCGTCACGAGCCAGGAGACATGGGCCGGGAGACACGGGCCGGGCGTCACGGGCCAGGCGTCACGAGCCGGGCGTCACAGGACAGGCGACACAGGCCGGGCATCACAGCCCAAACGGGAGAGTGGGATTCACACGCACATCGACATGGAGACAAGTGAACAAGACTGTGAACTGCTTACAATCTTGCCATAATTATTCATGGATTATCTTGGGATTTTTAGATAATTATAAGACAGCATGTGATCAAATGTATTTACAGTTGACATCTTTCTATTGCCCTGACAACTACCCCTCAATACTGGTGCTGTATTTACATCATTGAAGTAGCACACTATGAAACTCAGTAATTAATATTCCAGTTATAATTCTTCTTTATAGCCCGTGCATATGTTCAAAAGGCCCTAAGTTACAATTAGAGTGCGAGGCTGGATATTCAGCAGAAGAAACAGCACAATTTTAAAACGCTGTTCGACAGGGTATTCTTTTCCAGGTTAGCAGGTTTGAGCTAACCAGCTCGTTAATCTCGTAAATCCCACATAAACCAGTTACACTTTTCCTGACTTATGTGTTAGAAGTTCAGGATACGTATATGGAAGCAGCATCTGCTTGGACCAGCCAGCACTCAGGCCGAGGATGAGTCCACCTCGTGACCCCAACTCTCCCCACCAGTTTTTGGTTCGTATCTCAGCTGATGGTTGATGATCATTCTGAAAACAGGCCCCCCTCCATCCCAGGACCAATACGCTTGTCTTTATTCACACATGCTGTAAAAAATGTCTTTTTCCTTCTAAAGTGCTTTCAATGCTTTTTGCAGTTCAACTCCATTTATTAATAATTTGAAAGATAGTGACAACAGACCTACATCCATCTTTGTATGGGCTGAAACATGGAATAGAGTTACATCCTTTTAAGCAGCCTGGGGTCCTGTCCACAGGCCTCTGCCTCCCAGAGATTGGGGTCCCAAGGAAGTAATGCATTAATTACCTCTAGAATAATTAGCCCTGGCTTTGATGTTTCAGAGAACGCTGCAAGCTGCATCCTTCATTACATCTGCGACATTCTGTCACACTGAACTTCTCTGGTCTTAAGTAAAAAAAAAAAAAACATTTGTTTTTCTGATATTCCCATTATTGGAGCATTAACTCTCAACATTTCTGCAAATGGATTTGCTAAACAATTAAGGTCCATTTTCTCACTATCCTACATAATTGAATTTGTATCCTTTACGTCACTGTGCAGATATAGCAAGCTTAATGGAGAAACTGCCCAGATTGCTCCCTGAGCATCTCACTTCAGTGTAATAAATCCATTATCAGAACAAAGTGGTCAAGGACTCAGACTTTGGACTGAATGTTTTCCGGTCCATGTTTGCAGTTTGACCTGCTCTCTATTTTTATCTGTAAAAACACACTCTATGCTTTTTTGGGTTTTTGTACAGAAAGTTCCCCATTGGGCAGGTTAAATAAATATGGGGACATTCATTTGGGAAGGGCTGGAAACAACGTAGCTGAATGCTAACTAATACAGCAGGTGTCCCGTGGTTTGGGGAGACTTACTGATGCCTCTCTGATCCTGGCTGAGATAATGTGCCTCTGCCACACCCACCCGGCACAGGGCCCAGGTCACATGGCTAGGCGGAGGCCCTCTGGTCCACACAGCTGGTCGATTGCAACACAACCTGGGTCAGCGGTATGGGGGGAGGGGGGGGGGGAGTCACACCTGAAAAATCACACCCGTCCTCTGTGAGTCACCCCCCCCCCACACTGTGCTTTCCCGCCTGACGAGTTTTACAGCAGCCATGGGGGTCCGGCAGAAATGACGGGAGCCGTAGGGCTTTAAGAGACTGAGGAATGAAACTGTCTCACGGTGTCACCGGGGACACCCCCGCCCGTTAGCGTGAAATGACATGCGTGTGAGCGACCCCTGTAGGCCAATGCGAGCTGGGCATCAGGGAAGTATCATTGGCGAGCTGAGTGGGGTCAGGTCATTCTACTCGAGCGAAGAACTGCTGGACGTGACGCGTGGCCCTTTAAATCATGCAGGGGGGGTGGGGCTGGGGTTTGTCGAGGGCGACGTCCCACGGCTGCAGTGGCAGCGCCCGAGGCTGGCAGTGAAAAGCAGCAGCGGCTTGGGGAGCCTCCGACTCAGCGGGACTCTGGCACTGCAATCATCTCTGTTTACAAAACACGCCACGCTTTGTTTGCAAAGGTTATCTGAATGACGTCCTGCGCAGCAGTGGAATGATTTCCCGGGCTTACAGAGTGTGTTTGAATGAAAAAGAAGGGATGTTCTGTGGTCTAATGCTGGCAGCAGCATCGGCAGATTACGCCGCAAAGTGGCTGTCCGGACAGCAAGTTTAGAGGGCAGTACCCTCCAAAGCGAATCCATCATGTCCCGTCACGCGGACTATCAGGAAAGGCACGGCCACCCAGCCTGGGAATCACAGCCCTCTGAAATATCTGTAGTTTGCAGCACACAGGAAGGTGGAAAGTAAAAGAGAGTCACACGGGTATCCACAGATAAACACAACCTCCACCTGGGTTGCTAAGGACAAATTGTATTGTTGGGCTCTTTGCTGAATTATTTGAATTTCCATTACATTTATTTAGTCGATGTTTTTATACAAAGTGACACACTTTTGGAAAAGTGGGGAAGAGGGTTTCTGGAGAAATGGGGTTTAAAGGCCACATCCTGGGACCCAAGGGTGACATCCCTCTGCCGACCATGGGGTTTGAACCAGCAACCTCCCGATCACAGGTGATGTCCTAATCAGGATTTGTGATCAGCAGTCATTCACAGTGAGCTGGCAGCCTCTTTTCCAGGTTGTAGTGGGATTCGACCACACGCTTACACGGCAAGGAAATAAAACGTGCACCGTGACTTTAGCTACACATCCAGAAGTGCAGATGGGTCTGCTTCCTCATTGAGAAGTTAGCAGTTGGAAAGTAGGGTCATCACCCGGGCCGCCAGGGGGAAAGTGCCGAATTCAGGGTCTGGTACTGAAGGTAGAGCGAGGAGACGAGCCATCCATTTCTGCTGCTGGTTTTCTGCCCTTGAAGTGTGGGAGAGGGTCTATTTGGGGTGTGAGGATCTCCTGCAGGACGGCCACTAGGAGGAGTGTGACATACTGGCACACAGCACACTGTGTGTGTGTGTGTGTGCGCATTCAGTTTCTGTAATAATTGTGAAGACCACAGGACATCGCAAGTATATCAAATCCTGAAAAAAATGTGACTAGTGTGGTTATTTTTTCAGTCCTTACTACTTTTACAAAACCTTACCTTTTTATAAAAATCCGTGAATGCAATCAAAAGAGTAAAAATATCAAAAGTCTTGTATTTAGTTTTTTGTTTGGTCACTTATGGTTAAGGTTAGGGCTGGGTAGGGGTTGAGGCCGTCGTGATTGGGATTTGGCTTTTTCCCACAGAAACGACTGGCCGGTCCTCACTGAGATTACGAACGTGTGTGTGTGTGTGTGTGTGAACAGCAGCCATTGCTCAATAGAATATAAACAACCCTGCAATATTTAGCTGTTAGTTTTATTATTTAGTATTTTCCCCGGCAGAGAGAACGCACATTATCTTCATGTCTAATTCTAGTTTTGAACAGGATGTCCCTAATTTCTTGCACTAAGTGCTATTGCGCATTTTCGTGATACTCCTCCTTTAATTAACTCAATTTTACACAAGGTACAGAAATAAAACACAACACTTAACACAGCTCTGAGGTCCCCCTTCAGTTGCTCATGAATATTTGACTTGTTTTATCTGCAGAGATCATTAGAGATCTCCACTGCAGCACCCAGCCGGCGTCTTCCACTCTGACGCACGCTTAAAATCCCACGCATACGTACAATTCTCATTAAACATTTTATTGCCAAGAATATACGATATGCGTACGAATCCATGAAGGTAGGCATTCAGATATTTTTATCTGCATATGAAGGCACGTTTTATAGTGTTAATTATTTCACTGTCTATCATCACACGCTGATTTTACAGTGATGTGAGCCGTGCTGAAGCGATGTGCCTTCATCAGCCCTTCTGACATTTCTGGGGGGTGCTGTCGGGCCCATTTAGGCCCTCAGGGGACACTGGGGGCACTGATGCTTGGCCGGAACCTTCAGTCAGCACTGAAAGGAATCCGGCCGCAGGTTTCCGGAATATTCTCTGTAAGCTGTCCCGACATTCCAGCATGTTACATAAAATTACACTTACGGCGGACCAATGATATAATTACAAATTAACATTATAAGAATAGTATGAGGATTAAGAATTTTCCTTATTAAAGGAGGTGCATAAACTCAATGGTGCAAAAGCCCATCTTTGTCTGTGAGAGGCAGTATTTCTGTTACCGAAAATTCTGCTTGAATTATCGAAAAGACGACTTAATGTTGCTGCATAGTAATGTGCGATTACACGCCTTCAAAGGAGCCGAGCCATAATGACGAGTAATGATGAAGAGGGAACTTCTGCAGAGAGTCGGCGGGTCACCAGCTCCCCCGTTTGTCTGGCACCTTGCTCTCTGGGGCAGACACTGGCTGCCTGAGGTGATCTACGCACCACATGGATCTGGGTTTGTGGCCCTGAATGATACTGGGGTGGGGAGTTCACGGGCGTTCACGCAAATCAAACTAAAATAAAGCCCCTGGAAGCAGATCTGTGCGCAGCCGGTGCGCATGAGCAGCCATACAGTGAATACACGGAGAGCTCAGGCGCCGTCTCCTTCCCCTGGCCAGCCAATCAGAGGCCGCAGACTGCCTGGAGACTGATCACCCCCGCAATGAGAAGTAGGCCGCAGGTGTGAGGCCTGCAGCCGACCTGCTCTGCAAGCACCAAGTCACACACCAGTGGGTCGCCGCGCAGATGCAGGCGGGGCGGCCAGGGCTGAATCTAAATGAAAAGATGACTAGAGCCCCCATCCTGCTCTGGCTGGCTGCCGCCCCAGTGGACACTCCTGGCCAGGAATTGCCAGGAATAATCGCAGGAATGATGCACGGCGAAGAAGACCTCTAAGGAATGTTTAGTGTCAGATCAGTCTGAAAGCCTGAGACTGTGGCCACCATGTGAAGGAATGTCTGGAGGGATGTGAGTCGTTTTGGGCTGGGGGCTGGGGGGGGGGCAGCTGTGCAAATATCTGTTTGTGTTTTTAGCAGGGGCAGCCGGGAGAGGGAAAGGCCGCATTCCCGCCTCCTGCATCACTGGGGCCAGAGGGGGTCTGTGCTGTCAGCCGATTCACTTGGCAGGGGTTGCTGACTGCCCCCCAGCCCCCCGCCACGGCTGTGTCGGACCCGGGCTCTGCGGCGGCTATGTGACCCAGAGCTCCGTACCCCAGGGCCGTGTGATGAAGGGTGTTGTCCCTGCCATGGGGGAACTCTAGAGGCAGCCAGCAGCGATGTTTACCACTCAAACCCCCCCTCTGTGCGCTGATTAGGAGATTATTGACATTACATCATTTTTATTTCACTCCCATTTCTCTCTGGGCCCTGCATGTCAGCCCCAGACAATCCCTACACTGGAGGTGACCTAATACCAGCAAATACCAGCGGTCACCGACCCCCCCAGTAAAGCATCAGATGTGCTGAGAAGCTATGCATGGGGGCTCATGAGACCCCAGGGTCTCAGCACTGGGGGGGAACCGAGACTGGCTGGAGCGTGCGTCCGTGAAAAAGGCCTCGCATACATTATTTACCGGAGGAACAAAGAGCGGCGAGTCAGCAGAAACGGCACAGCGGCGCTCACAAGCGCAGAGGCCGCGCGGCGCACCTCTTCCGCGGGAGCTAAACAGGCAGCGGGCTGCACTTCCCAGGCCCCGCCCACTTCCCGTCGGCTGGAAAAAAGCGTGCGGCGCGCAGCACTTTCCCAGCGACGCCCGTCGGTCCTGAAGCTGCTGCTGGGGCCGCGGCAGGAGGCACAAGCTCACGTTTTCACGCTTTGAAATACAAATTTTATTTGTCACAAGTGCACACTGTACATCCCTGCGGTGGAACGGCTGCCTCCTGAATCTTGCTGAATGCACAAGACAGAAAAAGGAAAATAGTATCAAAAGACAGGAATAACAACACAAATACTCATAAAAATAAAATAAGCCTGCAAAATGAGGCAATAAAATAGAGGAAGGGTGTTTGTTATATGTAGTAAAGTGAAGCTGCACAGTGAGAGTTTGGAAGGCTGTAAAGTGCAGTCATGTGACTCTCAGACTCCAAACTCATCCGTTTCTCAAAGTGATAACGGAGGTACATCTCCCAGGGCCTCGGGGTGAAATCCCCGCCTGGCCCTCGCACGTAAATCAGGAAGCGGCCTGCCACTCCGCCGGTGAGTGCCTGTAAAGGCCTTTTGGAAGATGTAGCTTTGACGATAATCTTATTCCCCTATCTAGCAAAACGTGCCGTCCATGTGAAAGGAAATGTATCGCATTAAGGCTCCATTCAGCACCGGACTGAAGGGGCCGTCAGCTTGTTAAATGTTATTTAAACGGACCATATATTTCCAACTATATCACAGGGTACGTGTGGATGAGGTCTGCACAGTAGCCGACTCTCTCTATAATATCATCGAAGAAATATGCTTTTAAAAGCTTGCTACACATCCTGCCCTAGGAACTGCCTGTCACATAAACGGGAGGCGAGTAAGGGATTTAAAAATCGGGATATTCCTTGTTTTAACGTTTACTTTCTTCCCCGTCTATACTTGGGCGAAGCTTTACTCAGCTTCTGGCAATTTTATTCACAGAGAAGCAACCATTTATCACGGAGCGTGTCACACCTTTGTGATGTCAGCAAGAAATCTCACTGTATTAATGGAGATCATTCTGAGTACATTTAACGCTGTAGAAGAAGAGCAGAGATTGATATGGCAATTATAAATTAACTTTGAGAAACAAACGTACTGTGTATATTTTTGGTGACCCTGAATCACTCCCAGAAGAGGGAAATGCCAGCTGTATTTTCGCAATTTTATTTTTATTGCACGGCACGCTGAATGACACCGCGCTCAATAGCAGGGCACAGCCATCGCGGGAAGTGTCAATACTGCTTTTCTTTACGCTCTCCTGGATGTACCAAATGTGAAAAAACAAAGTTATTTCTCAGCTACAAACTACATGGCTATTTTATAAGACAAGTGGAGACAGTACATTGTCTGAAATGTAGCTGGCAGCGAGATTTCAGTCAGGGAGGGGGGAATATATATTTTTCTGGGCTCACTCCCCTTCTCATGCTGACTCTCTGCCCCCCCCCCCCATTTTCTGGGTGAATGTTCACTATGTTCAGATGAACCGATAGCTGAAGAATGAGGTCAAAGCTTCGTGACCTTGGCTTCTAATTAAACTCCCCCCAAATCCAGAGAGAAATCTAGAGATCAACAGCTTTGCTTCCAAAAACCACAATGAATAAAGCAATGCAACGAGAAAATGAGCATTTCCCAATATGCTCTGAATGAATTTATCTGAAATTGGGGTAGGCTGCGGGCACCCGGCGCTGGGCTGTGGGCCGGCGCGTGTTTCATTTCACTACGTGGCAATATGCAGAAAGGCCGCTATCTTTCATCGCAGATGAGAGGGAAACTCTTTTCCCCGCTGTGATTCCAGTTTGCCTCCTCTAACCTTGCAGAGGCATTATTTATTTACCAGCAATAAAAAACGTGGAGCATGTCGCTGTCCTGATTCTTATCTGATACAGCCTCCCTGCATAATACATCACTCCTCGGCCGGGAAAACAAACACCCCCAGCCCCACCTTGACGTGCTTTATCAAGCTCCTGTTCCTGCCCTGCCTAACGAGGCAGGCTCTGGACTGGCAAACACAAACAGGAACGTTCCGGGCCCGCTGACTTCCAGACTTGAGAATGTTACATTTGACAGAATCGGGTCAGGCCAGACATATAAATCATTCCGTTCAATAAGGACAGCATGCTAGTCGATAGGGAGTGACAGATATCGCTCCCCACAAGCGGCGCTGAGATCTTATTTCCTGACACGTACATCTTTAGTGGTAAGAAGCTGCTACTGTAGAGCTGAACCCTGGCATTCCTGCTTCTGCGAGTTTCAGGCTCACTCTCCAGGTACAGAAGCCTCTCTCAGATACAGCGATGTGCTAGGCATTGTGGGAAGAGCAAGAAGCTGCGCAGCAGAACCTCAACTGTGCCTAGACACTGGGGCAGGTTTATTGTTTCAAGGGCCTAAAAAGTCACTTTGCCCGCCAGCCCCCCCAGATGTTTCATAAATGAAATAAATAGAGGAGCAAAGCTAGCTAGCTGGTCAGCAGAACTTGCTGCTTCGCCATCCTCTAAATAAGGAAGACGGTTTTTTAATATTTAGTGTAGTGACTGTTTTTCACCAGCAGGGGCGTCAAACCTGAGGGGCCCCACACAAATCCATGCTTTCAGGATCAGGTCCAGGATTAGTGGTCCTGGAGGGCTGCATGTATGCCCCCCCCGCCCCCCAGTGGTACTGCATATGTCAGGTGGGCTGAAGGTAAAAGATGGATGGAGGTAGATGGCAGAGGGCAGCAAAGGGAGGGGGGCTGGGCATGGAAGCTATCCTGCAGGGCCTCGACCCAGAGCCATGCACCACAGGCCTCCTAAGCATCAGCCGAATGGCGGTCGGGAGCTTAAGCAGGAGTGGTGGAGGGCATTTGGATAGACCTTGGGGAAAAGAACCCCGCCCAAGACAATGGGGTTTGTATTTCAACCACAGAACACCTCTGCTTCCTCTGGCATCGCAGCGGCTTGGGGGTACAGGGGTGGTTTTATTGAGGTGTTGAGTGTGTGAGACGTGTCACCTTTCAGTGACCACAGAGAAACTCTCCACGGGCTCTGAAAGCTGGGAAAATGGGAGTGGGGACATGAGGCGAGGCAGCAAAGCGGCCCGGCCCGCATCCTGCCCCCTCCTGGCCCATTAGGGAGCACCGGGCGTGAAGACCGAGGGAGAGCGGAGACTGAGGGGCCTTTCCGTGGGGTCCTCGGTGTTCCCTACTGCTGAAGAGCTCTTTCTTTATACTTAATTAGTGCTTTCTAGATGGACTATTTATTTCGTTATATTCATTTTACAATTTCGTTTCAGTAAACCAGCAGGCTTCATATAAAAACACATTTTCACATCTGTGTCTCAGCTTAGGACCTTGCCTTTTTCCTGATGGATGTCAGCGCCTGTATATTCTACTCTTAAGCAGAGGGTCATGTTCGTGTCACACGATAGGAGGTGGCTGCCCCCCCCCTTGTCTGTGTTCACTGCAGGATGCGAATCCCAGACGCTGGCAAAGGCCTCTTCTAGAAAGTTCCGCTGTTTATGAAGAGCACCGTGCGCATGCATCAGGGCTGACGGCGCCTGGGTCTCTGTGTGCTTGCCCCTCTGCCCCACCTGCCGGCCCCGCGCTCCAAGCTCCCGTACCATGCTGAAACAGCAACTTTCATGTCTGTCATAATTTTAATTAATTTTGACTCGAGTCAGGCGAATTACTAACTAGCCCCTTTATGTTATTCTTCTATTACTCAGAAAGCAAGATATAATCTCTTTCAGGGCATAAGATTGGAGCTTGCTAATTATTCCTAAATCATTTCTAAAAGCTCACAGTGATTGGTCCGTGGCAAAACATGCTCCCTTGAGGCACACGACGCGTGCCGTGTGTAAAATTCACTGCCGTGTTCCCACCCGCTCCACGTTTCATGACCCTTCATTGCAAGACGGACCCTGGATGTTTTTTGTCACCTGATTTCTCTCTTTATGACCCTGTCCCCACACAGGTTTGAGGGATCGCAGCCAAATGGCAGGGGTGCGAGGAAATAAAGTCAGAGGAGCGCACAAGGCACACCCAGCTCAGTTAATCGGGGCTGTGATGTCTTTGGACCCCGTCTACAACAAACAGCGAGACAAAGAAGGATGGCAGAAGCATATCGGCTACGCCTCCACGCAGTTAAGTGCATGACGGAGAGCTCAGCAGTGCAGAAACTGTCTGCAGCATACACTCAGTTTTAATAAAATACTGAGAATTTACCTCGGGCAGATACTGAACAGCTGCAAATGCTTAATCACACAGCTAATTAAATTCCTGCAAGTCGCTTACATTCTCGCCATATTAAAAGCCTAGTGTGTTTCCTGTGCTGCTCCTGTGCGTGGGGGTGTCCCGCATGTGGCCAGGTACATGCGGCATCATACATGCAACAAGTGACAGTAACACGCATCATCCTGTAACTCTGGGCTGATTGTCCTTCCAGCCGCCTCCCTCAGTCACTGAGGAGAAGCTTGCTGCGTAAAGGCTCCCCTTCATTCTGTGCTAAATCAAAATGTCCCTATAAAACTTGTGCTCTTAAAGAATCTAAGCTAAGGTCATTTTGCGTAAACTCTGACTGAAAAAGTCTGAACACTTTAGCGCATGACAGCAGAAATGGCAGCTTAGGAGTCAAGAATGGCATGTCTCTGTCAAAGTCAAGGGCATTGATTTGAACAACTTTCTGCTAATGAGTGACAGTAATTATCTCCAGCAAATGAATTTTGTGCCATTAAATAAACAAAAGGAGGATCTGCTGTGATGGATGAATCGTTTATTCAAAGGATTAAAGCAAAAAGTTTACAAACGAGAGTTACTGACAGTGGCATAGGAGAGAGTTTGATACTGGAGGTAACACAACCTAATAAGTTAAATATAATGGTCTATTTACTGGGCGGATGGGTGAAGCCAAATTAAATATTGGGAGGGTACATGGCCCCCTGCCACGCTCTCTCCTATGCCCCTGCCTGCTGATCACTATCGCGTTGAGTTTCTCCTTTTCACTGTGCTGTGTGAAAGCTTATTCACACGCAATCAAACATGCACACAATTCACCACGACTGTCACCCAGATCATTCTCCGATCGCCGCGGTTCCCCCCCCCCCCCCAATAAGCAGTCAGCAACGCTGCAGAGGCACGGAGCCCAACAGCAGTGGGCTCTGGGGGGAAGTTCTCAGCTGAGGAGTGAATGGGGGCCCTGCCTGTGTGTCCTGCCTCATGTCCCCGAGAGGGACAGCTGGTGGAGAGCTACAGACACAAGACAGCACACGAAGTCTCACTGACCTCAACGACTTCATCTCTGGCTGCTTAAGGTGGTGCTTGGTTATGCCCGGAATTATGCTTCCATCTCATCCCGGTGCCACACATTCCTGCATTTCTTTTAGTCAGTTTGGACTGTCTTCAGCTTACTTGGCCTGGGATGTGCTACCTCAGACAAAGTCTACATTTAATTAAATGCGGGACATTAAATGGCAAAGCACTTTTAAGTTTTCTACCGATCAATGCCCCTCCAAATTCATCTTAGAAAGACCCAATGCCAAATGCTGTGCGGGATGAGGAGCTTTCCTCCTCTGCGAGCCTAAACATCTGCTCCCCTGTGCTGTACATAGTCCGCTCCTCTTCATCTTGTTCTCTGTGACGAGTCATTTATTACCATTATGAGAGAACTTCACGCAATGTTAACGGAGCTCTTTTACTATTTCGATCAAATTAATCAGCCAGTAATCTGATAGTCTAGTTAATGGTCCTTTTTTGAGGATCATTATTGTCAGCCTAATAAAATATCGCACCCATTTAAAGCCGTATCAGCCTCGTTTGCTGTATTTTTTAGCTGTCACTGCCAGGCGACTTCACAGGCTTATTTTCCTCCTGCAAGCAGTTGATCCCCGCACGGGGTATTAGATCTGCGCTGGTGATTTTACATGTGCTACCTATTTAATATGCAAAGACTGAAAAGTGGCCCGAAAATATGGCTCCAGCCAAGTTTCTCTAAGAAAAAAATCAGGGAATGAGCAATGAGAAGATGATCGCGTTAGAGAAACGCATCGCTGTCCCTAGAAATAAAATCCGTCCCTAGAAATTAAAGCGAAGCTTCTCGCCGTCGCACCTTTGAAATGATAACGAGCAGCGGCGCAAAATAGCGACTGTGCTGTAATGCCAAAATCCCCGGATAAGTGCAGGAAATGCGCATGCAAAAGCCCCAGTTCGGGTTAAAATGGACCTAAAGCGATGACACGGATTATATGATCCAGCCTATTTCAGCCAGACAGATGAGAGCAAACATCGCAGGAGCTCACCTTCTGCCAAAAGGCGCATCGCATGCACGAAGGAGGGATCCAGGCTGTCTTTCTCGGCCATCAGCTCTGGCAAGTATTTGTCTTGATCCATTATCGGACGTTATAAATATATTTAATTCTTTTTTCCAGCGCTCCTGCAGGTGAGACGGATTTAAAAAAAAGCGCCGAGCCTGTGAAATCGAAGCAAGGTCCCCGCTTCGAGACTGCCTGCACACGGCGTGTGGGTGCTGGATGCTGCTGGGTAGAGGTGTAAGCACTCAGAGCTGGAAGCCCATCTCCTCGCTGGAAGGCGACCCTCTCCTGAAGGAGCGCCCACCTTACCTACCGAAGCGTCTGGTGTCCCCGCCCCCTTGAATGCCATTGGTCCTCCGCGTCCGCGGACTCCAGTGATAATGAGATGTTAATTAGGTGTCGGTCGCTGGCCGTGGTGCTGAACGTCGCTCACACGTGGGGATCGCCCTAGTGAAGCAGGATCAGAGTACATGATTCATGTTTGTGCGCCAAGCCCTCCCTCATAATATGCTGCATGCCTGCAATGAAAGTTTATTTGACTGGAGAAATCGTGGCATCTTATCAGTTTAAAAGCATCATGTAGGTGTCCCTTCGTATTGCATTTGCTTATGTCAATTTAGAGGAGCAGGTGTGACTATTAATGTGGAATCAGGGTACATGCAGATGGGCAAGTGAGACTTAATATCAGGGTGAATGCAGAGGGGCAGGTGAGGCTCTAGAGTTGGTATCTGGCCGAATGCAGAAAGACAGGTGAGGCTCTTAATTTGATATCACTGTGAATGCAAAGGGGCAGTTGAGACTCTTAATTTAGTATCAGGGTGAATACCAATCAATGGATCTGTAGCCAGTTTCGACTTGCCAAGACAGATTAGACGGGGCAGCATCAAATTGAAAGGGATTGTGGAACTCAGGCAGTTTGTATCTAATTAATGACTACATGCATTGTTGACCTTTTGGCAGCAATACATCTGATCTCTGCAGGAGAGTGTGTGTAAACATGCGCATGCTTGTGTTTCACAGTTTGTTTTTAATTATAATTTAATTAAGGTCACAATCTTGCCATCCTAATACTAATTAAATGCCCTCCGGGACTCATTGCATGTCATAGATATTGAAGCATTGTCCCTAATCCCTGAGACTCCATGTCTCTTGTCATTAAATTAGTCACTGAATATTCCTTAATGTCCAGATGTGTGATATTCAGCATTATTTACAGAGGCGATCACATGAGCTGCCTGTGACTGCTGATTTCCCACAAAGTCCCATGGCTGTGTGAAGCTGTGGGATTTCTGTTTTAAAGTGCTGTTACTTAGTGCAGTATGACTTAATTTGCAGCAACATAATAAGTGAAAATCATTGTTCTTCCCTCGACTAAACAGTAAGACATAGCCACATGCTGGGAGCAGTGCTGTGGACGTGGGCCCGCGTCCCCCACAGAGAAAATGCCGCGTAGATGGAAAGTGGTCTCCTGTACCCGCAATCGTGCTGCATGCACCACCTTCTCCTGTACACCTAGAATTCACAAGATACACATTTCTCATTTTGGCATACAATTGCTTCTGTGTAATTAGTGCGTGGTCTTCTGTTAAGGAGTATTTCCTTTTTGTGTTTTGGGGATATTTTCGTGGCAGGTAACCCATCTGAAATACGTATTGTTAAGAAACCAATAAGCAAAGTGATCCATGGCATGAGAATGTAATTTTAGCCTGCTGTGTGGTGATATAATACAATCTAGTTCTAAAATAGCACAGCTATCAGCCACTTTAGTTATGAAGGATGTGCCGTGATCTCCTAGTTATGATGACCTGTTATACCCATTATTGGCTGAATACCACACATTACAAAATTACCAAGACTATCAAGATTTTCATGGTTTAACAGCATGAAAGGACATCCCGATATACAGAATGAATAAGCCGAGTTTGAAACCCAGGACCATATTGATCTAGAAACCAGTTCTGGTTCGAAGTGTGGGAAAATATTCCAGCGTTCAATGTCCACGTAATATATGGGCTTCTTTATCTATTCATTGATCTCAGAGGTGCAGTGTGCCGAGCCTGTGCTGCCCGGACGCCTATCAGCAACAATAACAAACCATCTATTCCTGACCTCTGTTCTCACGCAGCCAATCACTGGGCAAAGCAATCAATATAACAGTAATGCTTGTTTTCAGATAGCGAGCCTGAGATTTTGTGGCATGAGGCATTTTCCTCGTAAAAAAAGTCTTTGCTACATTTTTTTTAAGAAGAAAACTGGAATAGATTAAAAGCCAACCTTAAACACACCAGGCAAGTATAAAGAGA
This sequence comes from Petrocephalus schoutedeni, assembly GCA_026780765.1. Lineage (NCBI taxonomy): Eukaryota > Metazoa > Chordata > Actinopteri > Osteoglossiformes > Mormyridae > Petrocephalus > Petrocephalus schoutedeni. Next base: position 1,280,115 of record JAODKL010000062.1, read on the forward strand.
ATCCTATTTGGTAACGTCATACTGAGTGGGTGTCAGGGGGTGTTTTTTTTTAAGAAACACTCTGAGTCTCTGGTCAGACACTAGAAAGTCTGGGAATCTGAGGTTTGACAGCATTCGTTTATCCAAATATTATATTAAGCCTGCATTAAGATTCTGCTGAGGTTTACAGCCCTGATACCATTTGTATTACGGTGGTAATATAACAGTGTGACTATAATTCCTTCACACTGGACACATTGATATCAATAACAATTAAAACTTTGCAGTATAGAAGAGACAGAAATATATAAATTTCACAACAATTTCGCAAAGGTTCTTAATTAAATTCTCCTGCTCTTGTTTTATTTCCTTATATTTATCTACTGAGTGGTGGCTTTTAGGAGACTGTTGTCCCCTGGTCTCCATCACTGAGGAGGGACACATGTCCTTTGGTGTCAAGTGTGTGACACTCATCTCTAATATAGTATTTCTTGTACTGTCGTTCTGATTGAAATATCTGGGTGAATTTATTCCTTTCAACCCTGAAAAGGCTTGTAATTATAGTTTAAAAGCTTTTTTCATTTTGTATGAATGACAGTGCCTAATACCTTAGTTCTAATGTAATGTGTTCTCATTATGTTATTTGTAATATTCCTGGTTTAGCAAACTAAACACACAGTGTGCTCTTTCTCATCACCTGTAACAAATGGCGTGTTTCCTAATCACTTGCTTTCCTGTCATTTACTCTTGATTTCATTGTGTGCTCTGACACCGCAGATGTGCCGATGTGCCTGCTGCTTGCTATGGCAGATGATTTCTTCTTGGTTTGATGCGCCCTCCATTCTATAAAGAGAAAGACTCCGTACGTGTTTTTGTGCAGTTACGAGGCAGTGGGATGAACTGATCCCCCGAATTGGAACATTCCGGAAACCTCTGCGTGTCGTCAGGTCATCCGCGGTGTTGTGCTCTCAGTGAGAGGCATTCACAGTGGGTTCATAAACAGCCTGACTTGAGTTTCTCCCCTTTGAGTCTGTTCAGAATCTGAGAAGGAAAATATTCCGGAATATTCAGGATAATGCTGACAAAAAAAAGGTCCATGCAGAGTGAATGTAGCCTTTGATTAAACTGTATTAACGTCTACGTCTGCTGATAGGTCAAAGGGATGTTCATACTTCAGTCATATACATAGGAGTCACGTAAGGTGCTTGGGTATTTGGTTTGCCTTGAATCACATGAACAATGGAGATGCTGGGATGGATTCCTGCAGCTCTCTAGTGGTCAAATGAAATACTGCATATTCACCCCTGTGTGTGTGTGTGTGTGTGTCTGTTGGGGCACCGCACAGTGCGTAATACACCTGTGCTCTGCTTAATGGCGCTGCACCGTGTCACTTTAGCCCGGGAAGCACGGACCGTGATAGAGGGCAGACCCTTAAATGCCTACAGTGTCTGTTTTGCCAATGACAGCGTGCTTTGCTCTTGGCCTCTGCCTGACAAAGGTTACTATCGCTAATTAAGAAATGCTTGTGTGCCTGTCCTCGGCTTGCTGCGTGAAAAAAGGACTTTGTGAATCAGTAGAATTAAAACAATATTTGCCTGCATCCTGTTATATTAATAAAACCTAATAATATCCAGTGGCAGTGACCATTACTTCGAGTAACTAGTTTTAATGATTTATGTATTTTCATGTTGTTCCAGTGCATTTAATTTGTTTTGTGTTTTGTCTCTAGTTGTGTACAATGATGAATATTTACCAATGTATTTTATGGTGGTTAATTTGCTCCGTTTGTACAGATGGAAGTTGTATTGGACCCAGAATCAGCGCATCTCCAAGGGTCCAACAGCAGACTCTCGCCTTGGAACGTGAACCCCACTGCTCTTTAACTAGCCTGCTCATCGCACTCTCTCTGGTCCTGCAGACAGGGGCAGACGTGAAAAACAAAGCGTGTCTGACTCTCCCTGTAGCGAATGTCAGCCCGTGCGGCATTAACCCTTTTCCCATGATAATTTCCCCATGTGAAATTTGCCTACCGTTTAATGATGCTCTGGGGTCAGACTGACCCCAAAAACGGGATAGGGGTTAAATGCCGTCGCTGCCTTTCAGAAGTGCCGCCGTTTACGTGCCGCCGTGTGAATGGGGGAGCAGGCACCGCTACTCCATTCCAGAGGAAAACAATCCTCTATGTATAATTCATGAACGTGTGCGCCCTAATTAGGCCCCTCCTCTAAGCGGTCGGGGGGGAAAGTGAGCGGCGTCCGCACCACCCGCCGCTCACGGTGATGCATCGCCGCAGAAGAGCCGCCACCTTGTAAATGCTCCACACTCTGCCCCGTAGCCCAAAAAAGCAGCCGGAGCTGCTCCCAGCAAATTGACTTTGTGCCTCTGAGCATGTTTCCTAACAAGATTCATGATTAGAGACAGAGCTACGTGGTGCTGGGGGGTTGGGGGGTGTGTCATGAGCCTCGCTAAGCGAATTTGTCATCTTTGGTAATTTCCTCGCATGGGAACTGCGGAAGGTAGGAGCTCTTACATGGGGCGTTTTCTTCTTTCCACGTCCGTATCGCTCCCCCCCGGCCGGACGCGTGGCCTGATCGCGGCCCCTCGCCCACTGCAGTTGTACCAAACAAAGCCGTGATGGATTTGTTATTTCAGCCGGGGGCAGGAGTGTGGAAAGGCTATCGCCCCCCATGTGAATTATTAACCAGGGCCTGTTCAGTGTAGGAAAGGGGATATTAAGACTTGGTTAATTTGGGAGCAAACAGTTCTCCCAGCCTCACCTCGGCATTAAAAGCCCCCAAATCCTTCTTAACCTTCAACGCTTGCTGCCAGGCAAGTTTCTTCCAGAAGTTTCTTTATGTGCCTGGTGTGACTGGCAGGCAGGTGGCTTAGCGGGATCTGTATTAAATAGTATCGGAGCAAATAAATCCGCGTTATGCTTTATGGGATATAGAGTAACAGCCGCACGCGGGCGCGGTGGGATGGGGGGGCGGCACACAGGATGGCGTTCCCGAAAATCCCCGCTCTCGCGCGGATCCTGACGGATGAGAAAGCTGCAATTCCTTTCATAAATACCGTTCACAGAGGTGCGTGTTTGAGGTGTGTGGGAGGATCAGAGCAAAAATATGGCATTTGAGAGCTGGAGAGGAAAGCATGCCGCAATGTGAAGAGAAGATCTTTTCATTAAATAGTTTTAATTACAGCAAATCAAAATCAAAAACCTCAAACACAATAGGGCTGTAATTGTAAGGTTTCAAGCTTAAACCTTAAGCTATTTTTTTTGTGTTAAAATAATTAGACTGAAGTAAAGGCAAATTTTATTGACTGATAATTGATTTCAATTGTTTGGTGCAGACTGAGCTTGGCTGGTTTATGGAACCAATGGATGGATTTGCATTATACCTCCAAAAGAATGGGGCAGAAAATCAGAAGTAAATTTCAAATGTCAAGTTTTTCAAGGTTAATGTCCAGCATGAATGGGTATCAGCTGTAACAATAAAACCACCCATCTATAGGTCTCCCTCATGCCGCAGAAACAGCTCTAACCCATCGGGGCATGGCCTGCACAAGGTGTCCTGTGCTATCTGGCACCAAGATGTTAGTAGCAGATCCTTTAAGACCTGTAAGCCGTGAGGTGAGGCCTCCATGGATCGGACTGGTTTGTTCAGCACATCCCACAGAAGCTGGATCAGGCTGAGATCTGGGGAACGTGGCGACCAAGTCAACACCTTGAGCACTTTTTCATGATCCTAAAACCTTTCCTATACAATGTTTGTAGTGTGGCAGGGAGCATTATCCTGCTAAAAGAGGCTACTGCCATCAGGGAATACCATTACGATAAAGGGGTGGTCTGCATTCTGGAACAATGTCTGCAGTGTGACAGAGTCCATTGTCCTGCTGGAAGAGGCCACAGCCTTTGGGGAATACCATTGCAATGAAGGGGTGTATTTGGTCTGCAACAATGGCCAGGTAGGTGGTGCATCCACATGAATGCCAGAACCCACAGTCACATAAAGGAGCTTGTGCATATTGACTATGAGAGCGGAGGCTTGAGGCCTTCTCTTCAAATTGAAAATGAAATACACTGGCATGAAGTCCATATTCACCTGGAGGGAATCGCTGTCACGGCCCCTGGCGCAACGCACATGGCCCACCTGTCACTAGCATGCGCATAAAGGTGAACGATGTGTGTTTGCGGGAGTGACACCGTGGGGTGCTGCTCGTGGTGAGGGTGGGGTGTTAAGGCCTCGTCACCCCCCCCCCGACTGCACTCCTTGCTTTTTTTTTTTTTTCTCACAATATATTGATTTCTTTTTCACCTGAAAATAATTGTTTGTATGAGGAATTCCTTGGATCCTGCTTCTGACGTTATTAACCCCCCCCCCCCCCCCATTAAAGCGACAGGGACACCCATTTGTGGGATTGCAGCCCACAAAAAATCCAATACCATCAATTTCAAAGGAACATTATGGGGCAATTTGTTAAAAATTTGTGCAAATGACTGCTGTGGTACAAATGGTTCTGAGCCCAAAAAGAAGTCAGTGGGAACAGGATGATGGATCGCACCCATCTTCCCATAAAGCACCTAGTTTTCTTCGGGGGGGGGGGGGGGGGGGGGGGGGGATTGTAGGTCAGGATGGAGCCTCTGCAGAGATGCACCATTCACACACACATGCACACACACACACTCACACACACAGATTAGATATCTATTTCTTTGTGGGGACTCTCCATTCAAAACCCTAATCCCGCCAATGGCAGCCCTAACCTTAACCATAGGTCCTTTGCTCCTCACAAATGTAGCAAAATCTGTACACACACAGACACAGACACACACACAGACTCTGGCTTGCGTTACAGGCTCGTTAGCAGGAATTGCATCTAAATAACGAATCTGTGCTTTATGTGTGTGACCTCCCAGATGTCAGCACAAATGAGAAGCGCTTAGATGGATAACTAAGGCCTGACCAGGGGAATGTGAAGGTCTGCTGCATCATTATCCCACTGGGATGCTGCTCCCCGAAGCCTCAGGACGCTCCATAAAACGCATCCCCCACCCTACCCCCACCACACAGAAATCGCCTGAGAAGGGCTTGGTTTCCTTGACCAGGAAGAGCTGGCAATTGATGTGTTTTCAAGTGAAGGTTTGTCTGGATTTGTTTGCGCCTGTATTGTATATTTATGTAAGAAATGTCAAGAAATGATTGTAATGAAATGATGAAAGAAACGTATGTGACGTTCATTTACGTACCACGATTGATGGTCATTTCAGGCAATATGTGCATTCAGACGGCATTCCCGAGCTCCAGCTGCTGCTGCAGGAGATCAGGGGCAGCTGCTCATTCAGGAATACCGTTTCTCTCCTTGCAAAAGAGACAGAATATTCCTGCTAGAGCACGATGGGCCCTTGTTCGCTCACACACTGACACGCATGCTGCCTCTTTAACCCCGACTCAGCTGCACGCCTTTGCAGCCCTGAATCACAATCTTCCAGCAAACATTTCTGGAACAGAAACTGCTCAAGTCGTCATTTTCAGGAACATGTTTAGAGGAATTTGTCACCGACGCATTTCGGAGTTTCCGCGGCGGTGTGATCGTGGCGGAATAAAGCCGAAACGTCAGGGAGTGAAAAGGGTAAATGGTATGGGCCGCGGTATCAGGCTTAGATTCCTGTCCCTCCAGTGCTCAGAGCCCCCTGTGACAGAGAGTGTGATAGCCCTCTGTCACGCTGCCTCCAATGCGTCTCACCTCACACAGTGGCCGCGTGTGCTGAGGAACACCAGAGCACATTCCAAGCCCCTGGCGTGTCTGCTTGTGTTCTCTGTATTTTACACATAAAGAAATCTGGCAAGAGGGGAAGCGTCCTGGCGGGTAATGTGCTCAATGCCGGGGGGGGGGCACTCCCGGAAAATTCCTGGCTTTGATGACCGGGCCGGTGTCCTGCCAGTTAGGCTGGAATGGCATGGTCCTTGCTTAGAGGGCCTTGCTTATCCCTGGGAATCTCCCCACTTCATATCATTAGCCGTCTGTCACATCAGACCCTGGCAAACAGGCTTTGAATTCGGCCACCAACTGACAGTGTGTCCGTGAATTCCAGCTCTTTGCTCCCAAACGTATTTTCGATGGCGGGTTTGCCATTTGATCTGCTCCATTTGACATCCAGTAGAAAAAGCCAACTCTTGGAATTAATTATTTACGATGTGGGCAAAAAGATTTATTCACACAGCTGAGCGTCATTCACCATGGAATGTGAAAGCTTCTTGAAGAAGGTTCTGGGCAAGCTGTGTGGCCATATTTGCCTTGGTATGCCTCCTGCTCTGAGGCCACGTAGATAATCATCAAACAGGTCTTGCCGGGGGTCCTTCCCATTTGCGATTGCCCGGCTGCGACGTAAGGGGGCACATTAAAACATCGATGTCAAATGACAGAGGGGGACATGAGTGAGGATCTTGTTATGCGGTGAGCCGTACATAGCGAGGGTGGGTCGATACTCTGCTAATGAGATTAAGTAGGGAGGGCAGGAGGAGAAGGCGGGGCGGGACGAGATTATCATGTTGTCATGGTAACTTAACCATGCCTGTATGATAAGATGTATTTATTGCTTTGTAATCATTCTTATAGACTACTGCTACTTTAGTTAATTAGGAACACAACAGCAGCTGTTCATATTTCGCCCGATTTAAGTGCAAAATCCATCAGCAGCACTGCCTGTAGAGTCCCTGATATCATTCTGATGATGGGCCAGTCTCCCGGCCCGCTCCACACATCGACAGCTGCCGCATCTTCAGTCGGTGCCAGGATGTGGTCATGGTCCCTGACGTCAGCTCTGCTCGGTGGTGGCCGCAGGTCCGGCTCAGCCTCGTTCGGCTCCTTCTTAGCGACACCTGGGTCCATTCAAAGTCCTCGGGCCCAAGTCCCAGAACCGTGCTTGGATCCAATAAGGTACATGGCTTGCACCCGTCCCACAAGCCCCTGGGGTTGGAGCGACACATCTGGTGCATCATGTCATTAGAGGAGAGCAGCAGTGGCGTGGCGCCTGCGATGACAGCTGCAGGTGAGTCTGCTCGTCCTCTCTGGCTCCTGGCTGTCTCTGAGGTCTCTGGTGCAGCCCCCACACGAGCTAGCAGAGCTCCTGAGCTTGCGTTAAGTGTCTGGCTCCTTCTCCAGGCATCTCTGAGGTGATTCCCTGGTTTTTCTGAAGGCGGCCCCTGCTCCAGGAGGTTACGAACCTCTGATGCCTCCTGCCTGTACCTGACCATGTCAGTGAGGGCGTGACCTTGATGGTGAACATGCAATCCTGTCAGTACGCACATGACCTTGACTGTGAACATGCGACGTTGTAGGAGAGCATATGACCTTGTCGGTGAGTGCATGACCTTGACTGTGAACATGCGACCTTGTAGGAGAGCATATGACCTTATGAGGTGAGCACACAACCTTGATGTTGAACCTGTGACCTTGTTGTTCAGCATGTAACTTTCTTAGTGAGCATGTGACCTTGACGATGAGTGTGTGACCTTGACAATGAGTGTGTGACCTTGTCAGTTTTGTGCCAAGACTGCTTCCCTCTGTCCCCAAAGAGGGAAATTTATAAACAGCAAGGTCAGGAACAGTTCCTGAATGACACAACAGGTGAGGCCCTCTTGGTTTGGATTAAGACATAGATCTGAAGGCTTTGTTGCACAAAACTCAAAAATCAAAAAATAGTTCCTTGTGGTTCTTCTTGGTACAGCTGTACGATAAGAGTAGGTGATTAGTATGCTAATCTCTTCATGCAATAATGAAATACGTAACTTAATTACCTTATTAACTAATGTTTGATCCAACGTACTCTAAGGTAGAGCTGCCGGTTCTCCTTTAGCTCTTAAACCATTTTGAAGGCTTGGCATGCTAATCTGCTTTTGCAAATTGCCATGATTCTTATCTGGCTCTCCAGACAGTTCACACACAGAGGGGTCATCAGAGGGATCACCAAGACGTGGAGACACCCTGGAAACCATGGCCTGACCCACCCGTGGATATGAGCGATCCCTGTCACATGTATAGATGACCGGCAGTGACAATTTCTCAGAACAACCCCCCTCCCCTTTAGCTGGGGTGTGACAGCCTTTACCAGGTATCCAGCTGGACCCTCAGACTGGAGTGACCTTGTCTGCCTGTAGTGCAAGAGAGGACATTATGCCAGGAGGTGAGGACGAGGTCCTGAGGGCTCCCGGGATCTTCTCATTGATGAGGGAGGCTGCCCGGTCCTCCTGACCAAGGGCGTAACTTTGGTTTGAACATTGGGGGGGTTGAGGTCCTCACCCATTTAGGGGGAGACATGATTATTGGGGGGTTTGAATTAGCCAGTCTTGATTATGACCCCCCCATTCCCCCATAATTTACGCCCATGTGACTGACAATGTGAGTTTTGGAAATAGGTTTCGACTGTCGACACGGCTGTTTTGAACCCCATTCAACACATATCACTCACTGGCAGACAAACTGTGGGCTGTAAGAAAAATCACAAATCAGACTGGTCTGTTTGAACCTGACTGGGCCTGTTTATATGGTTTTTTATTATTCACTCTTCTAAGTAAAATGGCAAAGCATAAAATGGGCAGATTTTGGGGTGGGGGATGACGTCAGCCAAATTCACAAATCATGAGTAACAAAATGTCACTTTATTAATGATTTACTTGAATTACTGCACTGTACAGATGGATTCCATGGAATCTGCAAACTATCTTTGTGCGGTTGATTTGATGGGCGGCGTTTACCTGAGTCCCAAAGGTGTGATCCATCAAGGTGAGAGAGGGCCTGTCTGCCAGGTTCACGGCTGCTGTTTGTTTAACTTTGTCACATCTTACACATTGTTGCCACATTCCCAGGCAGTTTTTTATTTTTGTTTTGATGTCAAGACCAAAGCATAAATCTAATAAATATCTGTGCCATTTTAAAGTGGCTCCACTTTCATGCTGCACGGAGGGACGGATGGACGGATGGACGGATGGATGGGTATAATGTTGCTTAAATTGCTCTGTTGGTACAAGTTTTGTTTTTGCGGCTCCTGGAGGCTAAGCTAGACTGAGTTGTTCATTAAATAAAAGCAAAACTTTTGTTTTCCTGGATGCTATATCAGCAACATAACTGGAATAAATAAATGCAACTAGTTGTCTCAAATACCATAGTATCCATTTGAGAAATGCATTTTCCATTAATTAAAGTAATTGTCAATCACAGTGATTAATTAATTGTCATTCTTAACACACCACCGCACACAATGCATAACAACGAAATGTGTCCTTTGCATTTAACCCAAATGTGACCTTGTGACACAGCAGTGGGTCACTTACTCTTTTAAACCATATGGACAAGAAATATTTGAGATACTTGGCTTACCTGGACTTAAGAACAACAGAGAGTTTTTTTTTTGTTCTGCTTGGTTTCTGTTTTTTCAGTCGACATCTCAGGTTAGATTAATGTTTAAAAGATACCAGATTATAAGACAGGCCTATGTTACACCACAGTGTCGATGAATAATGTGTATGCCACAACATGTTCCTTTTCAGTATTTACATTTATCACTGAGATATCCCATTCATTTTTTCACACTTTGCTGTTAATTCTTATATTTGACCATAATCACTCCAGTGAATTCTATACTGTCTGACTAGAGTCCGTGTTACAGTGTTTAAGACTAAGTTAGCGGCTTTTAATTTTCTCCCTAAAGAATGATAACTCTGGGCGAAACTCAGCTGCCCTGTCGGGATAATGTTGCCTTCATTAAAAGCAGCTTGTTATCAGTTGATGTCTACTCCAAAGTTCTGACACCAAGGGAGACTCCTGCTGTCATTCAAGGCAGAAAATACCCTGGGCTATAATGTGAAATTAAATGCATATGGCTGACATGTCTGTGAACCACTTTTTTTTGCTCTTCAACATTTTTACTCCAGTTATGGCAACCAACATGATCTCCAAACTTTTTTTTACAGTATGAGCTACTTTTACAGAGAAAAAAATCTGAGGAGCTACAGAGTTGCACCTATGGGGCCCCCTTTGGTCGATTATGCTGAAGGGGGGTTAGGGTTAGGGGCCCCCTTTGGTCGATTATGCTGAAGGGGGGTTAGGGTTAGGGTTAGGGCCCCCTTTGGTCGATTATGCTGAAGGGGGGTTAGGGTTAGGGTTAGGGCCCCCTTTGGTCGATTATGCTGAAGGGGGGTTAGGGTTAGGGTTAGGGGCCCCCTTTGGTCGATTATGCTGAAGGGGGGTTAGGGTTAGGGCCCCCTTTGGTCGATTGAGCGCTTGGCAACCCCTTCTCTGGATGGGTGGAAGCTGGCAGACCCTGTGAAGAAGCTCATTTTGGGGTTTTGCCACTGGTTTCCACCTATGATGCAATGCTTACAGAGCCTTCCGCTGGTTTCAGTGGCACCTAACCAGCTACACATTGCTTGTGACCTCATAACCTGATAAGGTGGACTTTGAATTTAAGCAGGATACCTATTTTAGGGAATCTTGGCCTTATATACACATGGGTGCATTGTATTGGATATAAGAACCCTGATATTTTATATGTAAGCCTTTTACAAAGTGTCCCCTAAACAAATTTTATGAAAAGAAGCAGAACAAGCACTGCAGTGAGAATTAAACTTAAACAACCTGCCTTCCAGAATCTGATATAGTCAAACAAGAATCTCTGTTAGTGTCCATATTTCCAAGATTCATTTTTAATAGCATTTCCTCTTGCAGAGTGACCACGTCTGTCATGGACTGTTTGTGCAAATGACACGTCTCTGTCCTTCATAGCCTGGCAGTTCCTATGGCGATGACAGCAGCCAGCCCATAAGTGTTTTTGGTACGTGGGCTTCTGATGGTTCTCCAGGTATCCAGCGTGTTCCTTACTCCTTAAATTCGCCTGTTTCCCACAGTCGATGTCAGTCACACAGTGCCAGTGGGTGTGCCGGTGTCCATGGTTCACGGAAAATTCATCTGACAGGCCTCAGCATTTGTTTGTGTTGGTTTTGTTACTTCTGTGCTCCATCATAGTAGGAGGAGGCAGGTTGAGGATATGGCTGTGAAAACACTCTCCGTAATCTTAGCTCTTTGTCATTTTGATGAAGCTCAGTCGGACTTGTGTACATGTGTAACGGGCAAATGGAGTTTTGAGGCTGTGTGTGTGTGTGTGTGTGTGTGTGGGGGGAGGGGGGGGGGCCCGGGGCTTTCCAAGGTCCTAAGTTACTGAGCACTGCACTGGGAAGTCAGAACCGTTTCTCACTGGCCAGATATTATCAGGCACCATAAAGTCCTAGTGCGCAGATGGGTGTAAGTAATACATATACAGTGAAGGCGGTTGAATTTCATACGTAGTGTCTTGCCATGTTTGTTGTTCAGCGGCTCATCAAAATGTAAGCTGTAACTTGCTCAGGATACTTATCGGTATCTGGCTGGTCAGGGATTTGAACCAGCAACCTTCCAATAACAGAATTCCCTAAGCATTAAGTCACCACTGCCAAGGTAGAGCTATCTGGGAACACCTCATCTGGCTCACCAGTCACTGACCTCTGACCCCATAGCTGGCTTCCTGTGTATTCTTTACGCTTTTCTATTTCTCCGTCTTTTACTAAATGGCTCTGTAAGTGCTCTGTTGCCTTGATGTACTGCTCTTGCACCACAGTTGACTTGCACTGGTTACTGGTTACACACTGGAGGCTCAGCCTAACTACACTCATGCTTCAGACTCCTTGACTAGTTGCACCCATACCTGGTTGGCTCCTGTATGTTTGTAAGGTACTACCTGCCTCGCTTTGTACGAGGCCCAGTGTGCAGTTATATCGAAAACAGTGTCATATGTCTGATTCCATTCATATCAAACTGTGGTTCAAAAAAAAGGGAGTAAATTCATCATATAAAAGCAAATAAGTCTAGCACCATGCTCTGGAGACCATGCACGTTTTCAGAAGAGAAGGACAAGGGCAGAGCTTCTGGGGTACGGAGTGCACGGGCAGGTCCAGACGTATCTATCCTGGAAAAGTATTTGTGAGAACTTTGATATCAACACATCAGCGTGAGTAATGCAATAGCTGTGAGCAAAAGACGGGCCTGAGCGGGCCTGAATGGGCCTGCTGTCTCTCCGTAGGAATCCCAGAGAGACTGTCAAACACCATGGACCCCCAGCTGCTCAGATGTCAGATACCCTGAGGTTAAGATCTACCACATTTTCATTTGATCATGTTTAGAGTTACCATGTTATTCTCTGCTTTCTGGTACCGTGTCAGAGCCTTTCAGTACTTATCAAGGCATATTGTTATTTTATTGTTATAAAGTAGGCATGAAAACCTTGGCCTCTTTGAGTATGTGCTGACATAGCATTTTCATTTAGCCTTGGCTACCAGTTGCGATCGGGCCAAACACTTCTCATTTAGACTGGTCCTCAACTAATTTCTTTAGGGCTCTAATAAGAAAACATCCTGGTACAAAGTGGGGAATGGTCCTAGTGGGGATTGGTCCTAGCAGGGAATGTTCCCAGTGGGGAATGGTCCTAGTAGAAAAGTGGGGTATGGTCCCAGTGGGGAGTGGTCCCAGTGGGAAGTGGTCCCAGAAGGGAATGGTCCCAGTGGGGAATGGTCCTAGTAGAAAAGTGGGGTATGGTCCCAGTGGGGAATGGACCCAGTAGGAAAGTGGGGAATGGTCCCAGTGGGGAATGGTCCCAGTAGGAAAGTGGGGAATGGTCCCAGTGGGGAATGGTCCCAGTAGGAAAGTGGGGTATGGTCCCAGTGGGGAGTGGTCCCAGTGGGAAGTGGTCCCAGAAGGGAATGGTCCCAGTAGGAAAGTGGGAAATGGTCCCAGTGGGGAATGGTCCCAGTAGAAAATCGGGTAATGGTCCCAGTAGAAAAGCAGGGAATGGTCCAAGTGGGGATTGATCCTGGTAAAAATGCAAGGAATTGTCCCAGTAGAAAACCAGGGAATGGTCCCAGCAGGGAATGGTCCCAGTAGGGAATGGTCCCAGTAGGAAAGTGGGGAATGGTCCCAGTGGGGAATGGTCCCAGTAGGAAAGTGGGGAATGGTCCCA
>JAODKL010000062.1:1336699-1351544 GCA_026780765.1 Petrocephalus schoutedeni
GGTGTCTTTCTTCAAACCCTTCTTTTTGTTGCTGTATTGGTCAAATTCTGTGGCATTTGGAAGTCTTGTAATGTCTTGATTGGCCCTCACCTCAGCAGTTTTGATGGTTCTGCAACAGTGAATTACATTTAGCTTAAATTTAGCTATATAATTAAGAGGCCTGGAGATTGTGCCATATTTATCATGATGAAACTTGGTGTTTGTTTTCCCCGATAAGTTTTTCTTAAGCAATCTGTGATGTCATTTTTGTGTTTTGTAAAGGGTTTTGAAATTTTCCTGGAGACCTTAAATAAACAGATTTAATTATTTGGAAACTCACTCTTTGCAATGTACACTATGCATATCTGAGGTAACTAACCCCTAACTGGAATTGTCCTGGAATATCAAATGAAAATGGATTTTTAAAATGTGATTTTTGTAAATTTATGTGTAATTTATTATTTTCTTTACTTCATCTGTATGTTTACTATGTGTGGCTTTCCTGTGTGAAGGGTTGATGATATCTTGTTCTTTCCATTTCTGTCTCTCATGCAGCAGTTCTGTGGTGTTTTCGGTCACACATTTATGGAGTTTCTGAAGGGCAGTGGGGATTACTGCCAGGCCCAGCACGACATCTATGCAGACAAGTGAACTTTTGAGATTCGTTCTGCCACGAAGAAAAGACCTATAAGGACCTGAGGACCAGGCTGGGACTTGAGTGTTGAACTTGCGGCAGAGTGAGGGAGCACAACTCACCTGGAGAGAACACACCTGGATGGGGTAATCTATGTGTGAGCTGCCCTTGTTGGCCCCCCCCTTACCGGAGTCAAGAAACCCTGCTTGTTCTTTTTATTTTTTATTTTTTTATTTCTAATTTTAGGAGAGGTTTATTTCATACCCCACCCTTCCCCCACACAATCTAAGTACCTCACTTTTTTAGATTCCAAAAAAAACTATTCCTGACGTGGAGTGTATACATTTGTTTTTTTAATCCCAAGCATTTGCTCCACCCTTTCGTTGGATTGGTAAACAAAAATATCCTTTTCGTATTCGTCACCTTTTTTCTTTCTTGCGCAACATTTTGTGTGACCATGGCACGTATGAACCGACCTGCCCCAGTGGAGATCACTTACAAAAGCATGAGGTTCCTCATAACTCATAACCCGACCAACGCCACCCTAAACAAGTTCATAGAGGTGAGTTTCCAGCAGTGCATGGTGCATCTGATTAGCCAGCACTCAGTTTGACTGACGTATCTGTCTGCCATTTGGCTGACGGAAAGTAAGCCTGATTACTATATGGCGGTGTTTCAGGTGCTAGCAAAATTCTCCCTGTGTTCTTAGAATTCAGCACTTCTTGGAAGTGTATTTCTGTAATCCTCTGGTATTTAAAGCACAATCTCCCACAGTTGTTCACACTCATTTTTAGCCATCTTGTGTCCTGAAGGGAATTTCAGATTGTTTGTCAGGCTAGCAGGTGGCTGATGGTGAAATGCTTGGTATCCAGAATGAGCTTTCTCCAATCTTCAGGAGCTGAAGAAGTACGGCGTGAGCACCGTGGTGAGAGTGTGCGAGGCCACCTATGATGCTGCTCTGGTAGAGAAGGAAGCCATTCAGGTCTTGGTAAGGTTTTTTTTATACAATGAACTGTAATGTGTGTGAGATAGAGGGAGAGAGAAGACATTTTCAAGAAATTTGCTGCTTCATTCGCCCTGGAGAACGGGTTTCAGAATAAGATAGCTGCCATTTCCATGGGAGCTAGTGGTGGTGAAAGGCTTGCTAGGCTAACCCGTCATCTCTAATTTCTGTTCCGAGTGTCAAGCCCGTTTGTCGTTAACTTTCATCTCTCCCCACTATCCTTCCAGGATTGGCCGTTTGACGATGGAGCTCCCCCCTCTAGCCAGATTGTTGACGATTGGCTGAATCTTCTGAGGGCCAAGTTTCGTGAGGAGCCTGGCTGCTGCATTGCTGTTCACTGTGTGGCTGGATTGGGAAGGTGTGGCTCCATTTCATATGAGTGTTAGTCATTACTGTTTACTACTTGGGAAGGACAGTTTTTGTGGCTGTAAATGTAATGATGGAATTGGAATAGCATTAGTAGACTGTCATTGGGGGTAGGTGTCATCTGTACAATTTGTGGAATTCTTCCTATATAACCTTAAACATGTTCTCCATAGAGCTCCTGTCCTGGTTGCCCTTGCCTTGATTGAGTGTGGAATGAAGTATGAGGATGCTGTCCAGTTTATTCGGCTGTGAGTATTTTTAAGCTCTTTCTGCTCATCCACTTTATTCAGTTGTCTGGAGTATCTTGCTATTTTCTTGTTCAATATTTTAGGAAGCGCAGAGGAGCTTTTAACAGCAAGCAGCTCCTCTACCTAGAGAAATATCGTCCAAAGATGCGTCTTAGATTCAAGGAGTCTAATGGCCATCGGAACAACTGCTGCATCCAGTGAAGCTAAGCATGCTGCGCTCACCCTCCCACACCGAAGGAAGACACCTGGCTACATGCAGTGCAGTTACCAATGTTGTTCCTCCATTCCCTTTTTTGCTGCTTGAATGACACCTGATGTTAACCCTCAGCCAGTGTCTGGTATTCATTAGCTCTTAATATGATCCTACTCTGAAGGCGTAGTTGGTCTTAAATGGAAAAAAAAATGATAGCTGATTGTGTGGGATTTGTCCATCTTTGGTAACTTTGTCTGTTCCCAAACCTGCGAGTGTGCCTAGGTCCTTCCTGGGAAAACACACCATGATGTTGTGTCCCTGTCTCCATCAGATTATTGGGTCATATGGCTTTGGACTCATTGGCTATGACTTGTCTTGTTTTCCTGCTGATTGTTGTCATGATGCAGTGTTTTCCCTGCCTATTTAGCCTTTGTTTTTTACCAGTTGTGAAATGAAATGGATTCCTGGTATGATCCATTCAAAGCCAGGGCCCGTGACGGACCCAACAAGGCCATGGCTTTAAGGTTGAACTGGCTTCACATTCTGTGACCATCATCAGAGAAAACATTCCCTTCAGGTTTTTTTTAATTGCATTTTTTTTATTTGCTTTGCCATTCCAGTCAGATATCTTTTTTCCAGCATTTTATTTCTCATGTAGCCATACCAGGTGTTTTTTACTTGGCACAGTACCAATGCAGTTAATTATGGGGTGGAATGGGCAGGAGGACAGTTGGCTAAATGTAAAACGTCTGCAGATTACCTTGACTACTAGCATCAAAATGTACCTGTTAAACCTAAGCCCATGTGTGATCGTGTTTACGGCAAGCTTCATACAAATGTTGCAGTATGCCAAACGAGTACAGGACTGTGAACAGTGGTGATGGAACCAAGCGCTTAGGTTATGTTGCCCCACACCCAGCTCTGCAACCAGAGTGCCCCAGTGTGTACTTTTCTGGTACAATAACTCTGAATACTGCCATTTTAAGACCTAGGGAACCAAGAGCCTGACACGTACTGCCCCTAACACCATTAGAAGCAGAACCTTCAGTCCAGCGTCTGATTTCTGCTGAGCCTGAGGTCTGTAGGGTGACGTTCTCTCCCTAAGGTTTATTACTTAGGCTTTGAGTGCTGGTCATGTGACTTTGCCTTGATTTTTGGACTTTAGTTAAATAACCCCTTATTCAGTGATTTTCCTGATTTACATATATGATGCTGACCTGAAGTAAGGCAGCCATTCAAATTTTCTGGCAGTCATATTACTGCCCCTCCCATGAATTAGACCATGAATGAAAGTAAGTTTTATGGAAGAGCATTACAGTGAACAGTTTACAAGGTGTTTAACTGAAAAAAAAATAACTGAAATGTTTGGAGGTCATCACTGTATTTTGATTTTTCATCTTTAATCTGTGTAGGACCCTTTTAGATGAGATTAGTTTTTTTTTTATTTCCATTTTTTTATTAAAGGTTTTTACATGCGTAAAAATGTAGTGACTTAGGTGCCAAGCTTTATTTTTTTATATACATGTTGTAAGAACCATTGAGTGAATACAGGATTGATAGTTTTTTTTTCTGTTTGTCTTGTGAGGAAATTTGTTGAAGGTGGTGTAACTTCACTGTATATAGAGGTATTAGTTTATAACTGACTAATGTTTGTGTTTATGAGGGCTATTTTTCCCCCCAAACTGGATTTTGACAGCAGAAATTGTGTTACCAAAAATCTATCCATTTATGGTTCTCTTCCATAAAACTACCACTTTATACGAAACTCTAGAAGCACATTTGTTGGATCATCCATATTTTAAAAAACCTCGGACTTTGCAGAATTGCTGAAAAGGTACGCAGTGCACTGTGGTTGAGTGCGGGGGCCAGGTGAATTTGGTTGGGTGGGGGGTAGTATATTTCTATTTGGGTCAAGAATATGTTGCCTTTGTCTTGCTGAAAATATGCCCTTCAGTAATTTTTAATATGCAGATGCTTTTCTATTGTAGCTAGAACTCATTGTGTAATAAGCATCTGAAATGTAATTTCTTTTAATGTTACATAAGAACTTTAACTACTGCTCTGTCTAGAATGTGATCATTATTTTGCCCTTTTCCCCCTCTTGGCTTCAAACTGTACATCAGTGTCAGTGATATTTTGTATGCCTTTTTGATTTGCATAACTTAACTTGGATACTTGATAATTTATGTATTTGAAATGGTGACGTGTATTAATGTTTGATCAGCTATTTATACTGTAATTGGGAATGTGTGGTGTAGTACTGTGGGAGAAGTTAATTGCCAGTGTTCACCAGTTTGTGAGCGCGCCTGTACATCAAAATAAATACAAAAAACCCATTTATTCTGTGTGATGTCTTTTATTGGCAGCGTCCATTACAAATGCAAATCTCAGAATCCCTGTGACCTCATTCTTCCTTGCTCTGTGAAGTGTAAACAAAGTATGGCTAGGAACACAAGCATTGTGATTTTGCATTCCTGAGCTCTCACGGAAGGGTAAATGAAAGTTACACATCATAACAATGCTTCTCGTTAAAGAAAGGGGCTAAGCTAGTCCATTTAGACCTCATCTTTCAGGCCAGTGTTGCCTTCCTAGTCTCTTAGGATTAGAAATGTACTTTTACGTTTAGTGAAATAATTCGTAATGGCTGCCACTGAAAACTCCATTTCCCAGAGTCAGTCACGTGACTAACAAATTCAAAATGTTAATTTTTAATAAGTTTTGGAGCAACTAATAGCTAAGATCCCATCCATCGCTAATATGTGTAGTCATCTGACATTAAACAACATACAAATCAGTGGCCGTTACCAGACTTTCATGTTTTTTGTAACCACTAACATCTCTAATTACTAGTTCATGAATCACCCGTGGCATAATAAATCGCCGCCTTGACTATTCAGAAGGGCACACAATAAAGACAGTAATAAGTTCAGCAGCCAGGGAGGCTACGGTTACACAAGTTCGGCTAGCAAGGCGTTTCACCTAAAACTGGACCGGCATGCAACACCACCCCGACCCGAGGTATCACACAATGGCCTCGCTTCAGCTTAAGTACATTAGTACTGCATCTGAGCTCAGAAAGAATCGGTAGCGTTACACATAGTTATACATACATCTTTACTTGGAGTCACCCACCGCTATGATTAATAATTTTCCGGATTCAAATACAACGATTACTATTTACTATTTAATATATTTAGCCTGTTATAGACCCATATAATCAATCATGCGCGATGGAAACATTGTTACTCTTAGATATTTTAAGGGTATGCATTTTATTACTACGTGGATTAACTGAGAATATAATAACATTTACATCGCCTTCCCATACGTATGTCCAACTGTACGGTCTCCGGTTCGTTACGGAGGAAGGAGGAACAACGCAATTTATGGCGATTGGGCAGAAAATCAGTCCGGTCTTTCAATGATTGGTTTACATTACAATCTCCACTTACACGATTGGTTGGTGCTAGAAAACCGAGGCAGGGGGTGTTTCAGCATGGAGCTCGCTGGGCCTGCCGAGTTTCGGAGTGAGGGGGAAGCAAAGCTGAGTGCAGCCGCTGAAATGGCCACAATCGGGCCGAAAGACGGCGTACGATAAAGCGGGACCACAGGCAAGGACACTGCACCGCACACCGTCTTGCCCTAGCGGTCTGCAATGCTCGGCGTCGGGTTAAGAAGGTAAAAAGTTTTATTTTTAAAAAATCAAGCCATTCCCTGGTAGAGCTAGCGGAGGGGGGCGTGATCATGGCCGGCACTGCAAACAAACTCCGGGCCTCCCCCAGGCGCCTGGCCTAGGGGCCATGCTCCGTGTGCCCCTCCTTGGCAGCGGCGGGCTTTGTTATCACTGCTGTTACTCCTAATTTCGCTTGTCCAAATTGTGGCCGTGTGATAGGGTGGTAAGTTCACGGGGACGCCGGTAAATTCGAGTGGCAAGACCAAAGTAAGATTAGGCCATGCTAGGCTAAGCTAGCGTAAGATAAGGCCAGGCTATGCTAGGCTAATGTACGATGAGGTTAGGCTAGGCTGTTCTAGCTGAGAGGCCTGCACAGGTACGGCGGTGAACTTGCTGGCGAGGTAACGCCGTCACCCCCTGGAGTGTTTAGCGGGCTCCCGGGCCACCCATTAGCGGGGACGCCGTCTGCTAGCTGTTGGTAAGGCGTGTTTACTGTTGGCCGTCCTCTGGTTCCTGAGAGGCCCGGGCAGATAAGGCAGTATCAGCACCACGGTCTCCCTGGGGAAGCGCTGGCGGAGGGTGAGGTGGCACGGCTCCCCCCCCGGGGGTTAATACGGCACCCCTGCATGTGACTTTAGCTGGTTATACTGGTAACTAGCTGGGCGTTCATGGCAGCGTCCCCCCCTCCCCGTTAGCCGGCCGGTTAGTCTATCACACAGCTGGTTAATGCATACGCCCAGCGTGTTTTTATGATAAGGGGAGGGGCGGGAAATGTGGGGCGTGCTGTTTTAATCAGTGTGATGCCGAGCCGATAGTGTGCCGGAGGACTAATGCTGAGTGGGGATTTGACAGGAATTTATTTGGGGGTTCGTTAAACGTCGGGCCCGAAAACATGGAAGGTTCCCCGTGACGTCGTTTCTTAGCAACGCGTGGTAAACGAGCGCGCGTGGACGCAGCCCCTCGTTACCCACATGCGTGATTCCGAAGGCAGTCTGTTTCACCCCACGCCGTTTGGCATGCCTGCGTGTCTTGGTCAGATCTCTTCGTCAGGACACGTTGGGGCTTAAGGCTCATAGAAGCTCGAATGTGACATTTCTAGGCCTAGGAGTGTGTTTGATACTTTAGGTCTTAAGAAGAAGGGGAAAATCTGCCTGGTTCTGTAACAGCATTTGAACTCATTTAATTTCGAAGCAGCGAAGCAGAGGGCTAATATTATTCGTTTTGACTCTGTATTGTTATGCATACAGAGACAAAAGATGTTTTGTAGAAGAAACCTTGATAGTTTCAGCTGGTGTGAAGCAGGATCAGTGTGTGGACAGAATTACCTGTTTTTGTCACTGTAAAACTATTACGGGCCATTTTTAAATATTTAAATGGATTTAATAAGTTCAATCACACAGTGATTAAATATTCCAAATTAACAGTTTTAGCTTTAAACAGTGAAACTATTCTGGACTCTGCACTAGTTTGAGGTAAATTCCCTGGGCAGTGGACTTGAGTTGACTTCTCTTGTGCTGAGTTTGAGCAAAAGCCTGCCATCTTATATTTGGTTTAAACAGATGTGTATGTAGACAGTGGGGAGTGATTTGTGTGTGGTGCTTAACCAGGGTCCAGTTCTGAGGCCCATGAGATTCTTGCAGCTGAACCATTGCTTGGGCCTCTAGTACCATTAATAAGTGACGAGCAGCTCACAGGTTGATCTAAACCCAAAACATTTTGTCATTATTTAATTCTGTCAGTGGTCTTTAAAAAACGGCCTTAGTCTTGCATGTTTGCTCATTTTTGTTAATCTCTAGTATGTTCACGTACATTGCACAGTTGTCTCTGTTTAAAGTGTTATCTATCAGTATTTTGCAACAAGCCTATTTGTTGTGAAAAAGCTTCCCCTTCCAGTGGTTGTTTTTTGCCCAGCTTTGAATGTTTACCCATAGTTGTTGCTTTTTCTGTGGTGTTCCTGTGCCTGTCGATTGACACTGCTACTGAGGTGTTGTAGATGTGTGGTCACGCCATGCTAGCGCTACACCTGTAGGATTTAGTTATCAGGTTTTCTTTCGTTTGTCTTATTTAGGTCTTAGGTATTGCTTATGCTCCAAGATGTGACATGAAGAAGTGGCAAGACAGGAATGTCCCCCACGGTATGTTGGATGCATCCTTTCTTGGGAATCCACCACCATGTAACGGCTCAAATCTTTTCTTTAATATTGTGTCAGATGTTACCCAGTGGCCTTTGGACCGGTGTTCAGCAGCCTTTGGTTGTCCTGTTGTCCTCCCTCTTAATTTTATTCTGCTTTGTCTTTGTTTTGCTTCGTATTTTGGGGGAACTGCTGATGTTTTGTAGCTTTGTTTGTCACATTCAGTTGTAGCTGAAAGCCTGCATTTACGATTGGCAGCAGGGGTGGGCGATCTTCCCATAAAAAAACTATTCTTATTAACACAGAATTGCAAAACATGATCCAAATTGCAATCTTTCTTCCCAATTTTGAATCGTTCTGTCAATGTCCAGACTTGAACAAGCCTGAGGACTTATCTATTTAAAACGCAATATTGCATTAAAGACCTGAGTTACAGTATTTTAAATGTTAAACAAAGTTGTCAGATGCTTCCGTTTTTAATTGTTGGTTGAATGGATTTGTCATATTACCTCTGGAAGTGCTGAGCTTGGCCTGACAGTTTTCAGATAACTTTGTTTTGTGAAATATCTGACCGTGCATTCCCGATTTTCTCCTCACACTTCTGCTTATGCACAGCATTAAACTTTACGACATATATCACGATGGTACCTGATTTTGTATCTCTTTGTTTCACAACATTTTCTCAATTCAACCCGATGCCATAAATATTTTTTTTTCATATCAGGTTCGTTTTATGGACTGCTTTTGAGCCATCTCCGCCAGCCCAGATTGGGATTTTCAGATCTTTGATTCTTTGTGTTCCTTCTATTTAATGACAGTTCTGCAGAGTACCTGCACTTGTCTAAGTGTGTGTTTATGGGTCTTGTTAGGTAACCCAGTAATTCTGTGATGACCATATATGTTCCTTCACAGCAGTAAACTCAATTTCTGACTATATAAACTAATATTTCAGATGTGGGATATTTAGGTAATAGTGCTGATCCCAAAGCAGGAAATGGATGACCGGAGTGTACACTTAAAGTGACCAGCAAAGAAAATGCTGAGTTTTTTTTTTCTTCAGTCAGCAGAATCATTAACATCAGTCCTCGTTAAACAGCGACCCCTTTAGTTTGCTGTAAATATAGGCAGCAAGGTTGGGTGTAAAATTGCAGGATGAATCAGTCTGGCAGGATCCCTTGGATCTGTGTGTCATTCGCGAACCTTCAGAATGACTTCCTACTAGAAGGCTGTGCTGATTGGCTGAATTATATAATGTGCCTCTGTCACACTCGCTATCATGTGTGACGTAACTGAAAAACAGTTCGATGTGTGCTTTCGCATGGCAGGTGAGGAAGTGTGGTAGGAATCGGGTAGTAACATGCATTATTATTTCAGCATTTTATGTTGCTTTTGGAAATATTAATTGGAGGACATAAAAGGTCATGATCTCTACGATTCTCAAGAAAGTAGATCGTGGACGTCTTCAAGTTTGATCACGATATAAATTTGTCAGATCGCCCACCCCTAATTGGCAGATTGTCCTCATTACATGAATTTGTAGACTGGCCAGTTTTTCTTCTTGGCCTTTGCTGGCCATTTTCTTCTTCATGAACGTCCTTCTGTTCCCGCAGAGCTTTCGGAACAGCGGCAGCATTCATGGATGTGGTTGGAACCTTTAACCATTTAATCCCCAGTGACCAGTTGGAAGAGCCGTTGTTAATAGGACAGAACTTGGAAAGCGAAGCGAGTGATGAGTTTGGAACTGGTCACCATGTGCTGGAAGACTCGTTGAAGAATATGCTCAGTGACAAGGATCCCATGCTTGGATCTGCAAGTACTCAGTTTCACCTTTTGGATAACGACGACGCCGGCTATGAGATTGCTGATTCAGCAGGTGCCTGTTGAAGAGTATAAGGTTTAACTTCTGAAACTAGGCGTCAAATAGCTGTAGATGCTTTACTGTGGTTCTTGGTGCATCAACGGCTGTGAGGAAGAGGCTTGTTCTGTTATGGTAATGCAAAATCCCAGCAACCTGTATCTCATACTATTAGAGTTGTGAAGTGTTCAGTTTTTAGGGGTTTAATGTTGATAACATACCAACCTGGTTTCATTAGTGATGGACTGGTATACTGGTGTAAACCTAGTTCTCCTGACTCCATATTTATGTGGTTTGATTGTTTTGGTTGCATAGAAGAACTCATTGTTTATTGGATAATACCACGTAAGGTTTGGACATTGGTCCTTTTGTGTCCATAACTGCAGGTTTGGGCAGGATGAGTGAGTCAGAAGGTGCGTGCGGTGTCTCCAGAGACCCGACAGCTCGACCCAAGGGCCAGAGAGGCCGGCCGAGGAAAAACCCTGCCACTTTGCCGAGGAAGCCTTCCTGCACAGCGGACCAGGGTGAGCTTCGAGGAATGTCTGATTTTGCTTTTTTTTTTTTTTTTTTAAATAATGATTTTCCTATGGAAATATGTTTTGGCATCTGACGTATTCAGCTGTTTGTAGCACTTAGGACAGAGAAATGCACCTATAACCGTCCTTTTTTCTGGAAGTTGCAATAAACAGACAGTGAGAGATTATGCCTATGAAATAATGCCATAATAGCTTCTGATGAGGGGGGTTTGCTTTATCCCATACCTCAGTCTTCTGTGGTATAGCAACTTTTAGCTCCTGGTGCAAACATTGAACTTTTTATTTTTTGTAAATGAAGTGGCCCCCCTGGTCTTGCAGAAGGTACCACTTTGCTTTGCATTACCCCAGTGACATTTTGCGGTTTCTTTTCAGAGCCTGTGAAAACTGGCTCTACTCCAGCCAGTAAACCGGCCAGCAGAGTCACTGGAAGATGTGACAGGAGAGCAGGAGTCAAAGAGCAGCAACAGGAAGCAGCTGTGGCCCAGGAGGACCCAGGGGAAGCCTCCCAGGGTACGGAGACGGGAGCTGTGGGAAGCGCAGTTTGCAGCAAGGTCGCGCCGTCGATGAACCCTGTCGTCGTGTTGAGGCGTCTGACTGTGACTGTAGGAGGGTACAAAATTGAGCTTCTTCCAGGGCCTTCCAAAGCACCATCCACCTCAGCACCAGGTGCAATACCTTCTCTGGGTTTCACTGATGCTTCGGGGAGTGGTGAGGGTGTGAACTGCTCAGCAACTCAAGAGGGGGATGTAAAAACACCAGATGGGAACGTGGTTGAACATTTGCCCTCTGCTCAGGACATTGGGAAGCACTGCACTGCTGAAGCCCCCGCTGAGCTGGGACCTTGTGTGAATCCCAATGAAGTGCAGGAAGGCTCTAATGCACTGTTAAGTAGTGGGCTTCAAGCCATGGATGTGTGCACAGCAGAGACTGAACCGAAAAACCGGTCAGATTCACAGCAGCCAGATTCAGGGACTGTCAAGGAGGCTATGAGTATAAACTCAGGGGGAGGTGAGACCAGATCATGCTCAGAGGCTAACAAATCGGTGCTGCTTGACACATCAGCTGACAAAGACGGTCAGGACCAGAAGAGTCCTGCCCACAAGCAACTAAAATCGAAGCCGTCACCAGTACCTCCCAAGAAGAAGAACCTGGTGCCCAGCACCTCAAAGAGAGCTGGCGCAGACCCGAAGACACCTCTGCCAAAAAATATGGCCAGAGATGACATCCGGGACATACAAGCCATCAAAGACAAGCCTGCTGCCACGGGCGCTAAAAGGCGCACAGAGCATCTCCAAACCTACCCGCCTTCCAAAATGCCAAGGGTACAAGGCAAGAGGTTGGCCAAACAAGATGTTGCCCCCAAACCGTCCAGTCCATTTCAGCCCGTAGTTAAAAAGCTTCTGCCTGGAACTGTCAGTCCAGATAGAACTCAGAAACGGCATCCGGGTGCACAGGCTGGGAATTCCAAATCCCCACATCTTCCATTTGGGCCCAAACCAGCCCACCCACAGATGGCTGTAGCCAAACCTGGCCACCTCCCGAGGGAGCCTTCTGAGGACGACGATCAGGAGAAGCTCCGAGCAAAGAAGCAGCCGGAAAAAGTCTTTCACAAACCGAAGAGCAAAGGTGTACGGAGCTTGTCGGTGGATGAGCCCCCGCTGTTCATCCCCGATAATGCTCCCGTGCTGAAAAAGGAGGCCGCCGAGGAAGAGCCTGCAGAAGGAGAGGCCATCTGGGATCCGAGCAAGCACTGTGGCTTCTGCAGGAAGCCTCATTCTAACCGGTATGTGTCTCTAGGGCTGTGTGCATGTGGTCGGCCTTTCCTCAGTCACCCAGGAGTTCTTGTGCAAACTTGTTTGGCTGATTCAGATGTTGCTACATAGACCAGACTGAAAAATGTCTAATTTTTAGTTTGGATGTTGTTGGGTTTAACATATCTGCATCCTGTTTGCAATTCCTTCTGTTAGCTTTGCATTGAGTACAGGGAGCCCATAGCTGAGAATTTACTACTGGATGAAGCATTGCTCCACTATAATTTGATGGTAGTCCCTTATGCTTCTTGGCACGTCACGTGTTTAGGTTCATGGTCGGCTGCGGCCGCTGTGACGACTGGTTCCATGGTGAGTGTGTGGGGCTGGACTTGGCAAAGGCCCAGCAGATGGAGAAGGAGGACCAGGAGTACGTCTGCCTTAAGTGCTGCGCCGAGGAGGATAAAAAGGTTGAGTCTGAGGACCATGGGACAGCTTCTGTTGAAAGGCAAGTCAAAGCGGAGCAGTCCCAGGAGAACAAGCCTGCTGTCAGACATGAGAAGCTCAGCCACCAGCCACCAGCCACAGCTGTCAGGAAGGCAAGTTGGCCGCGCATTCTTTCGGACTTCTACACGTGTGCATGGTTAATAGGTCCATGTGCCTGTAGCATATGGATTATGGTATGATAATGAAAGATAATGCTTTCATGTCACTCACAACAGCTACAAATCAACTATTTCTGTAACTGTCTGGATAGAAGCTTATTTCCTTTTTTGTTGAGATGTTTGTTTTCGAATGGTTATCGGTCTTGCTCACCCTTAAGATGGAGATCCGCAGTGCTGTACTGTCTTCATTATATACGAAAATGTCAAATTAGATTCACTGATTATGCTGAATGCAAACCACAGAACTGTTGATCGGCATGCTATTAAGGGTACACCTAACACTCGAGACCTGGATGATAATGCAGAAACATTTTGTCCTCTCTAGCGAATTATGGTGACTGACATGTAGTATTGCTGTAACCTGCCCAGTAATGAAGGGTCTGTAAGTTCCTCCCTCCTTTTTTTGAGCCACAAATAATTTGGTGTTGGGTTACTAAGGTGCTCCTGCTGTGCCCCACCCAGACATGGGGTTAGGTGTGATGGCAAACTGTTCAGGTGCATGTTGCCCATGCAGTTCTGCTGTCTAAGCATCCCAAAGGTGTTTGCCCTCTGACAACATCTAAGCTTCGAGATGTGATGAAATCTATAAATGTGTATTTAAGAGATTTGCTGAATTGTCCTGTTGTGCTCCAGGACTCTGTGGAAAGAAGGTCTCAAGATGACAGAGATGGAGAGAGCAGAGCAGCATCTGCGTCGGACCAAAAAGCACACCTGCCCCGGCGTCCCCACGTGTCAGGGGACGCGGCACACAAGATTGGTACGGCAGTTTGGCTCCTTTTAGTCTCTGTCATCTGCAGCTGCTGCCAGCTTGGAGGGTCACGGGCCTTTTTTATTGCACATCTGCAGGAGCACATGATCGGCAGGAGGCAAAGAAAGCAAAGACGTCTCCTGCGTCCTCCAAGAAGCCCTCGGTCGAGCAGATCAGGAGGAATGTGCGGGACTCTCTCAAAGACATCCTTCTGATGCGGTAACGGGACCTGCCTCCTTTCCTTCCACGCACATTACGCCGAGCCTGTGATGTCACAGGAAGTGACCTGAGCACGTCGTTCCCTTTCAGACTGAACGAGTCTGATCTGAAAGTCTCCACGGACCGGGCCGCGCACGTGGCCGCCAAAACGGAGAAGGAGCTTTTTGCCTTCTTCCGAGACACGGACAGCAAGTACAAGAGCAAGTACCGGAGCTTGATGTTCAACCTCAAGGATGCTAAGAACAATGTAAGCGTGCTGCTATGTTCAGGAAACATGCCTGAAAGTTGTAGACTCTAGTAAAACCTTTCGGCTTCTGTAGGTGCAGGCCTATATTCTCTCTATGTAACTGAAGCCAGGGAAGACGGTTATGACTGAGGTTTTCTGAGATGTTTGGTAGAGGATTGTAAAGGGCAGTGTACGCTCCAGTGTAAACGGGGATGTGTTTGGCTGCTTCAAGGTTTTATGGCAGCAGTACCTCTTAGGTTGTCCTGTGTGAACATTGGTCCTCTGTGAACTGCCTTGCTGTTTCATGACCTCCAATAATATGAAGGCAAGCCCATTTGTATGGCTGATGCCATGAGGCATCGATCTGTAACTTGCTTTTCCTGCCCACCCCTCCAGGTATTATTTAAACGGGTTCTCAAAGGTGAGATCTCCCCCCACCACTTAATCCGAATGAGCCCGGAAGAGCTGGCTTCCAAAGAGCTGGCCGCCTGGAGACAGCGGGAGAACCGACATGTAAGTCGCAGGCTGCCATGTCCATCTGACGGCAGCTGATCACACGTCAGAGAATGACTTCAATGACTGGCTAAGCCTCTGGGGCCAAAGGCCTTCTGAGATGCTTT
>JAODKL010000062.1:1360083-1370602 GCA_026780765.1 Petrocephalus schoutedeni
CATTACAGGCTGGCGCTGGGGCCACCGCAAAGAGCCTCCACCGGATCAGACCATGGGACTGTTGGCCGTCTGGGCACACTGCACGCGGCAGGCCTGTCGCCCGTCAGAGCAAATTGCACGCGGCAGGCCCATCGGCCATCTGAGCCCACTGCACGCGGCAGGCCCATCGGCAGGCCCGTTGGCCGTCTGGGCACACTGCACGTGGCAGGCCCGTCGGCCATCTGAGCACACTGCACGTGGCAGACCCATCGGCTGTCTGAGCACACTGTACGCGGCAGGCCCATCGGCTGTCTGAGCACACTGTACGCGGCAGACCCATCGGCTGTCTGAGCACACTGTACGCGGCAGACCCATCGGCTGTCTGAGCACACTGTACGTGGCAGGCCCTTCGCCCATCAGAGTACACTGCACGCGGCAGGCTGGGTGGCTGTCTGACCACACTGCACGCGGCAGGGCCGTCGGCCGTCAAGCACACTGCACGCGGCAGGCCCGTCACGCAGCCATTAATATTCACGACACAGCGCCACTTTCTGAGTGTGGCTGAACACTCTTGACTGAAGCAGGCGTTTCTGAGGATGACAGTGCTGATATTTATGCTGGGCTGGGCTGGGCTGGGCTGGGCTGGCACAATCACAATCAGACTACAGCAGGGGAGCATGAAGACTCCCGAAAGGAATGCACAGTGGTTCTGGTCATTTGTAAGTAATCTCATGCTTAAATTCACAACACTGAATCAACACTTCACTGTGCATTTTCTAAAAACACTGATATAGCTGATGTATTACAAGCACATGTTTATGACAGTGATTGTTAACTGCAGTGCTACCCGCAGTCCTGCATGTTCGCTTTTGTTTAAATTATGCCTTAGGGTATTCATGAACAGCGTGATGTTTTACTGGTACATGTTCACCTGTGTAGTCTGACCTGTGGACCAACTGACTGATAACCATCGAACCCCCGCCTGCCTCATGACGCCGGCAAACACACACAGGTGTCTTACTTGAGCCTGGTCTGAACCACCTCACCCTCCGAGTCCACAGGTAGCTCAGATGCGGTGTCCCTAATGCTCCCCCCCACCCAGCGGCATCCCCCGGAGGTGGGCGTGTCCATATCAGGCCCGCAGTGCATCACTGCTGTGCTCACTGCCAGCCATCACGATAAGTGTGGCCTGAAGGTCGCGGCAATCAGATCAGGGGATGGTTGCTTATTAGCAGGTTTCGAGCAGAGTGCCCAGCGTCCCTGCTGACCCACACGCGGCAGATCAGCGGCGGCCTTGGGCCAAGGAAGCAGAATCTCTCCTCTGCGGACTCATTCATCTCCAAGCACAGTGCAGTAATACCTCCTCACACTCATCATAATCATGCGAGAAGTATTACCACTACTCTGCGTAATAATATTCATAGGCATTATCGTTGCCGAGGCAGTGGAGACAGGCGTGTGACGACTCCTGTAAAAACAAGTAAGGCACGCCTCCCCCGCAACGACGCAGCCTGCAGGCAAATAGATAAAGCTGCCTACATAATAATGATTTGGACAACACTCTCGTATTTTACACCAAAGGAAAAAAAATGCACACAGAACAAAAAACCAGTGAATCTAGCCCTGAAAAAACAAGATCTAATTACAGCTTAGCTGCCAAATGATGATGCAACAAAAACAGGACACATGAGCTCGAACCGGGAGGGACTGCATTTCTCCGGTCAAACTCCCACAGGGGTATGAGCTAAATGATACAAATTTACAAGCATTGCAAGTGTGTGAGACTTTAGGGTTAGACCAGGATTGGGGTTGGAGCTATTATTGGGATACCCCCGGGATTAGGGTTAGGATTTGGTCTGGGATTAATACTAAGGTCTGGGATTAGTATTCGGCCTGTGATTTGATATGGGGTTGGGGCTGGGATTAGAGAAACTGCTATAAATCCCAGCTCTAATCCTAATTCTAACCACATATCAAACCCCAGCCATAATCCTAGCCATGGCCCTAATTCTGCCTACCTGTAACCCTGAATGTAATCTCAGGCCTACCATAACCTTAGCGCCATCCTAACCCTCACCTCAATCATAGCTGGGATTAGGGTTAGGCCTAAGGTTAGGGTTAGTGTTATGGCCTAGGGTAGTGCTAACATGGTGACTGTGAGTGAGCACCAACACCACAAAGGAGGTAACCATTAGTGAATGTGAATAGCATCAATGAAGAAAAGCTCCCTCACCCTGGAAGCCGCTGCGGAAACGAGAGCCCGGAGGCATAAGCTTGGGTATCTGCTCGCTGTATCCACCCACGTAGAGCCAACCCAAGGTGTTCAGGCCAACTAGAGGCCCTGGAGATAACCCGGTCCTGTTCCTCTGGTTATCAACCTTAAAGTAGAGTGGCCATATTCAGCATTCAGGGACTTACAGCACCGGATCTCACAGGAACTGGAACCATGGCAAACGGTCAAACCAGCTAGTAGCTGGATTGGATGGAAGCAGCTCGAATAAGTGATGCTTGACTAGGTGACATCCAGTGTTTCATTCTGACACCTTCAACACCGAGCTACAGTAAATTGAGGACAGTATAAAAAAAAATGTTACAAAGCAAACCTTCAGCCAGCCAGTTCTGAGGGACCGGCCAAAATGGACCGTATGTTTGCCGAGTTTCCGGCTGAGCGGGGCACTGACGATGGTTGTGACTCCAGAGCCCAGGTTGAACCTGTGAATGATCCTGCCCCTCCATACGCCTAAAGCCAGGAAGTCATCTCCATTCACACCTGCAGAAACGCCAAGAAGAGACCCTCGGATGAGGAGGACATTCCACCCAGAGTGACCCCCAAAGCATCATCATCCTTTAACCCCAGGCTGCCTGCACCGTCCCCACAACATCCTATGTCGTGTGGCTGAATAATCCCACAACATCCTACGTTTTACGGCTGAAAAGACCCATCCTCAGGGAATACGCAAAGTCCATCCCTCCGAAACAAAGGGCGGCCACCCCTGAACTGTTATTCTCCTTCTCACCTGTAAAATATTATGTGCAGTGGTGGATCCAGGCCATCGTGTAAAATTAAACACGGCCAGTAAGACACAGAATTACAAATGATGTGGCTGCTGCTTTCTGATTCGATTGAGTCCAGCCTCCACCGGGGGTTCACCGGCAATTGCATCATTACTCATAGGGACATCTTCCTTCGGAGGGCCTCGATAAATCACCTTAACCCGCGGCCCTGCGAGGAGACCACAGGAGTGCGCATTCATCCCTTTTGCATCATCACCCACCTGCGATTCTTCGGAGAAGCAGACTGCCACGGCAACCAGGCTGTTTAGCGGCGTGTAAACCGGAGCGGCCAGCTGGTAACTGGTGACCCCACCGTTTCATCCACGCGGGCAGATAATAGATTCCGTCATACATTTGTGTGAGTGGACGGCGCTTCAAATAACACTGAGGATGGGAAATGGTCTGGCGGACACGAGCATTCTGGCTCTGCCGGGATGGTATCTTTACAGGATGCTCAGCCAGGGGAGACTGCAGGGAAGTATGTACGCATCTTTATTAAGACTAAGGCCTGATGGGTAAGAGATGATGATTTACGTACCACAGCAGCGTAAGCCGTAGAGCTTCTGTAACCACTCACGGACCCACCCCCACCCCCTGCAGAGCTGGCGCCCCCTAGAGGCCGAAGCCATTATCTTTCCATCTCCATCCATTTTCCAGGATGGTCTCCATCCTGCCGGAAATATCGCGGTTGCGACTCACCATGTCCCCTCTGCCCGGCAAACAGGATGAGGCCATCTCTGAAGGCAGAGGCGGTGTCGGCAAACAGGAGCTCCAGCGAGAACTCGTAGAAGGTGCTGGAGTCTGGGAGGGAGGGGTACGCCACGAACGACGGGTAACCAAAGTGGGCGGCGCCGCCGAAGCTGGGCCGGCTGATGCTGATGGCTGTGAGGGAAGAGGGAAGCCGGCGGGTCACTGGACCGCCACTCAGATTCGGGAGGTACGGCACAGCCATACGGATTCACCAGAACATTCTATTGGGGGGGGGGGGGGGTAACGTACAAGGAGAGTAGAAGATCCCAGACATACAGCGAGCAGGGACAGAAATCTCCTTATTACTTATTAATATTCACCCCCCGGATACTCCCCCCATGCCAGCCCCCAGGGCTGCTGAGCATCCCTGAGGACACTGCTTTCCGTTTCGGAATAAGCTCTGAATATTCCTCTACTGATGGGAACAGCAGGTCTCACACAGTGTTTAATTACTAACCGCTTTTTTTTTTTTTACAGCAGATTCTCTGATTGGCACGCCTAATAACTACTGTCCGGGTGCAAATGTAACCATAACAACACGCTGCCGCATCCCTGGCCGCATTATTCACTGTCTAATCTGCATTTTGCTGTCCTGCCGCAGCAGCCGGGTCCGTCGCCAGCAGCGCGTCTGAGGTGAGACCTGGAATCCAAATAGATGCCGCTGTTGACCTCAGGGTTGCAGAGTTCTACCTCCAACTCATGCTGCTATTTAATCCAATTTTTCTTTTTGACATCGCTATTCTTTTTTCCCACCTGGATTTCACAGAAATTTCATTGTTCATGCCTTGCAGAGCGTTAGTTTGTGCAGCAGCACGCCACATGATGGCGCTGTTGGTCCACCATAGTGGTGGGGACGCTGGCTTCTGCCGTTTCTTGCTCTGGTGAAGGGGAAGGGATCGCAGCCTATCAGAACAAATTCTGCTGCCTTTTTTTCCCTTCCCAATTTCGTTTCAGAATAATTAGCTGCTTAAACAGGTTTCTATTCAAAGAGGACCCCCCCGCCCCCCCCCCCCGGATTCATACTTTATATTTACCATGGGGGAGTGGGGGCCGGGCCTTATCAATGTCCACCCAAGGCTGACATATGCAGAGCACCTTTTAAAAGGACGATATTGTCTATTGTCTTGCTGTTGTTATTGGTGACACTAACTCGGCTGATGCCTCACTGCAGCACGTTACTCTCTTATTTCCGGGTATATAACAGGCCTTCCTTGAAGCCCACGTCTCCCCAGCAGACCTCAGAGATCTTCATGAACGCTGCGGCATCCTCGCAGGCTGCCCGCCGCATCGCGCTTTCTGTCCCGAGGCTGGCGGCTACGGCAGCTGTAATACGCTCTCGTTTCATTTGCAGGGGATGTGCATCTTCCAGTCGGCGGCCTCATCTCCCCCGCCTTAAAACAAAGCCGCTTGTGGAGGTTTCATCCCGTCGTGTGTCATTATTGGCAGTGACACTTAGATACAGGCAGCTTCAGGCTTTGGGTGTCTGTCGTCAGACAGCTCCTGACAGCTTCCAGTGGAAGTTCCTTCAGTATATGAATGGATGAACATTTATTTCCCTACCGCGTGGATGTTTAAGGCTTTCTGGGTCATATAATTCCCACACCTTCTGCTGGCATGTCCATCTCCCGCATGGGGCCTCAAATTTGAGAAGACAATCCACCTGTTCAACAAACCCGCATCCACACTGGTGACAAAATGGGAGACGTGTTACATTTGTGGCAGGCAACTCTACACCCTCCGGTCAGTCAGTGAATGGGGGTGTCTGAGGGGGTTAAAAGAGAGGGGCAGTATTTCCCTTAAGGGCCCCATTGGTCCCTACGAGAGGACATGGCCCCCGTTGGCCCCTACGAGAGAACAGGGCCCCCATCTGTCCCTCTGAGAACACGTCAGGAGGAGTGCTGTGTGCTTCAGTGGGTCAGGACAGTGTTCTTGAGATGAGAAGGTTGCTGGTTCAAATCCCAAAGTCCACATAGTGATTTCACCATTGGGCCCTTGAGCAAGGCCCTTAGCCCAAATTACCCCTGGGATTGTCTCTCCCTGCTTTCTTAAAAAAAATGTGGCTTTCGATAAAACTGGCAGCTAATTAAATGTGAATAACCTCTGAGTGTCTGATGATGCGTTGGCACTCACAACGATGCAATAAATTATCATGGTGTTCAGGACTTATTAAAATAATTACACATTATTGAATGGGTTTCTAATTGTGGAGCAACAGCTTGGAAAAAAGGCATAAGAAAAAATATAAATGCAGATGCACACATACCAACGTGTACAGAAATTCTTAGCATTTTCCACCTTTGAATATTTAAAAAGGCAGGATTAATAGTCGAGCCTTTCTGGGTCCTGAGACCATGGCCATGCTTTGGCACAGAGAGCACAAACGTCAGCTGGAGATCATTCCAGAGCCATCTTACCATTTCAGCCCCATCTGCTTAAGATACA
This sequence comes from Petrocephalus schoutedeni, assembly GCA_026780765.1. Lineage (NCBI taxonomy): Eukaryota > Metazoa > Chordata > Actinopteri > Osteoglossiformes > Mormyridae > Petrocephalus > Petrocephalus schoutedeni. Next base: position 1,366,309 of record JAODKL010000062.1, read on the forward strand.
AGGGAACCAGAAGTCATCTCATACTTCTGTTTGTTCCGTCCGACATCCGTGACGACGGCGCTGAGGCAGGATCTTGCTGATGTACCTCTGAAGTGTTCAGTTTTCGCTGTATGCTCCGGCCTTGAGCAGACGGGCACCCTTTCAGCCTGTCAGGCCTCTGCAGCTGCGGACGGGCCCCTTTTTGGCGAGTCTGTGATCGGTGACTCGCACAGACCGACAGCTGTTCCCAAACTCAGCCAGGTCTCATCACACGGCGAGGGGGGCTGGAGGTGAAGCGTCTCTCCCCAGGCACATTTTTGGGGTCACGCTTCTGCGATCTGTTTTGGTCACACCCAAGGAGGTGAGTAGAGACTGGGCCCAAGCCGGCCCTGTTAGCATCATGCATGCAAACGGCTTGTGTTGGAGCGCACTACAGTGAAACGGAGCCACGCAGTGTGGGAGGTTGTCACGGTGAGATTTCACTGCACATTTAGGCTACTGAATGGGGCAGGGGCAGCAAAGGAGCATGACAGCGGCTTCTGCATTCAGACTGCAGACCGCAGGGTAGTAAGGCGTCCTTGGCAGAAAACGACCACTAACAGCTGCTGTCTGAGGCCTTCAGACATGAGTGTGACACGCTGCTGCCCTCGCAGGCCTGCATGAGCTGCAACCACAAAACCATTCCAGCAAATATGACCACCCTAGTGTTCTGTCACTCCTGGGGCTTCTTGGGACAGAAGAAGTGCTTCAGTCTGTATATGTGTCTCCCCGACACTAGCTTGTGATATTTTAGCTTAGCGCTACAATCACAGCTATACAAAGGAACCCAATCCAAGAGGATGTGGGACCCAGATTCCCTTAGAAGAGGGGTACCACCCCCGAACCTTTTTACGGCCTGCCCTGGGACCTTCAATATAAATGAACCTATCCCAGCTAATTGTCATCTGCACTATCAGTAAAGCTCTAAACATTTGGCCTGCCAAACGAAAATCCTCAGCGTCAGGCAGCCTGGTCTTTGTGCCTCAGTTAGAAAGAAGCTCTTTAAGGCACGGGATTTGGTGCTGATCGATATGGACTCTGATGTTATCTCATGTTATCTGGCATCACATTTAAATGTCAGCCACAGCCAGTATGGCGCTGACAGATTAGGGAGCTGTGGGGAGGGGGGCAGGGGGCTGCCCCTGGGGCGCGGAAGGACACACAGCGCTACCTTTGTGTGGCCGACCCAGACGTTAGGTCACGGCCCTGGTGACACTCTGCAAACAAAGTCTTCTGGGTCGACTCGCACAGATGGGTACATTTAAAATACATAAATCTAAGCGTCACAGTCAGTTCCTATCAGATTTATAATGATGATGATGATCATCATCATTATTATTAAGTGTTTCAGATTTATAAACCAGCTTGGTAACCATTTACTCATCCACTCAGAGAACCCATAAAGACATCAGGAATGCAAGACTTTGAAGGAACACAATGGAACAGGAGCCCTGTCCACATGGGAGTGCCCGAGTCTCCTTAGTGGGGACCATGTCCTCATAGCGGTGGCCCTGTCCACATAGGAGTGCCCGAGTCTCCTTAGTGGGGACCATGTCCTCATAGCGGTGGCTGTGTCCACATGGGAGTGCCCCAGTCTCCTTGGTGGGGACCATGTCCAGATAGGAGTGCCTGAGTCTCCTTAGTGGGGACCATGTCCTAATAGCGGTGGCCGTGTCCACATGGGAGTGCCCGAGTCTCCTTGGTGGGGACCATGTCTACATGGGAGTGACCATGTCCCTGTGCCATGGGCTGTTTCCACAGGGTGGAGGCTATGTCTTTGTGGTGGGGGGCTGTTCTCATAATAGGGGCAGATTCTGCATGGCGGTGGCCCTGTCCTCTTGGTGGCGGCATGTCCTTAGGACGGGGACCATCTCCCGATTGTGGGGACTGTTCAGTATGGCAATGACGGGGGACTTGTTCCCATGGTGAAAGCCGTGTCCCCATAGTGGGGGCTGTATCCCTAGGATGTAGGTCATGACCTCAGGGTGGGGGCTATCTCCAAAGAAGGGATGCCTTGCCCCAATCTTGGTGCTGGGTTGATGCTAGGTTTTAAGGCTGATGTCTGTAGGTGACTGTCCCTCTGGAGGACACCAAGAAAGCAGCTCCTTCCATAAGATTAGACAACAGTTACTTAAAGCTATGTCTAGCATGTACATGTGGATTATTAAAGGAATGGATGTTTACTAAAGGAATCTCACCCTAAAATGATATTTAATTTAATATGCCCTTAAAAGAAAACTGTTACTGATCTTGATAACTGTTCAGATATTTGTGAATTTAGAGAACTTGGGTGAAATTTCAGTTTGACTGGTGGTGTTTGCTTTGACAAATTCAGCAGCATTATTAATACAGCCTGCCTAATTGTTAAAACTGAGGGCGGATTGACTTATCTGGGGGCCAGAGGCTGACATCAGCATGGACACTCAGGCATTGCCAATGTAACTAGCTGTTCCATCTTTCCTGAGGCGAGGCCCTGAAGTTTGGCGGGGCCTTAGGCTATAGGCTAGGATAGCCTATGCATTAATCTGCCCCAGGTCAAATACCATGCATTCACTGGCAGCACTGTCCTGCAGAAGGATTTGACATCTCCTGCCTCAAGCACAAGTTCTTGACTATGCTAACGATGCTAACCATGCTGCAGCCTGACTGGGAGTGCATTACCTATCTGAAAACATCAGATCCCCCCCTACTATTTTCCATGATGGTGGTGCTGGGGGATGGTTTAGGTTGGTTAAGGCTCCTTTTTACTCAAGGCCTCTGGACAGCCTGGGTAAGCCTGTGCACTAAAGCACCCCTGCCAGTACCTCAGGGCAAACGATTTGCGATGACAGAAAATCACAGGCCCCGCTATTTGTACCACCCCCAGAAGTCATGACATCATCGCATACAGATGGCCAGTCGATTGACAGGCTCCTAGACGCTACTGGGCACTCGTTTCCCAGCATGCCGAGCAGCAGGGCAGCCATGTTACGCTAGCTAACGACGTCACTTCCTACCGTCCTGGCACAGGAGACCCGCTCTCCCGTAGGGACACAGGCAGACGGCGTCGCTGGGGGAGCGTGGCACGCAGGTACCCCCGTGAAGGCATGGGTTACGCGTGCAGGCGCTGAACTGGCAGAGTCTGCCAGTGAAGAAAGGTGGGCACCGACAGAACCAGGCCACGGTGTCACTGGGTGGGGGGGGGGGGGCGGGGGGGGGGGGGGGGGGGGGGGCGGGGAGAGAGAGGGAGAACGTGGGAGGTAGCCAACAGGAGCACTGTGTCAACAGAACTAAATCAATAGCAGAGTTTCTCCTCACAGTGAAGATGAAGCAGCCAGCGTGGAATAGTGCTGCAGGAGGATAATGAAAGGCAGTGGCTTTCTCCCACGTCGCCACGGCTGGCCGGCCGTCCGCCTAAGGGAGCCGCGCCAGCGTCGGATCCCATACTTTCCATTTATATAATTGACCCTCTCAGAAAGGAGGCGATATTTCCGGCTGTTAGCACAGGTGTCCCGGGACGCCATGCTTCTCTCAGTGCAAGACCGGCACTGAAGCACTCAGCATTTTTAAGGATTTTCACAAAAAGCTCCTGTGGGGAGGAGAATGTGCCCCCTGCCCCCATTTCCCGATTCACATTCCTTATCAGCGGGGTGGGGGGGGCACCCTTCAGTGAGTGGGCCTGTGATCTGCACGCTGTGGAGGATGTGTTGTCTGGTACAGCAGGCGCTGGGGATGCTTCACATCCATGAATGAATAATGGCTGGTAGGGGTGGCACCCCATGGCCTGGCTAAAGCTGCCCTCTGTGGCCTCCTAATCATCCCCAATATGTAACTGGTGAATTCTCTCCTGCCCCTTCACCACTTTAGCTACTGTAGGGTGATTGTACTGGCACAGAATGACTGCTGGCACATCATCCAGGTGGGGGTGACACCGTGGAGTGGCTCCACATTACTTCTGTAAAGCACTTTGGGTGTCTATTTAAATATCTATATAAGTGCTATATAAATGTAACTTTCACTCATTCATTCATTTATTCATTCATATGTTCCGGACCTGTCCAGTACCACAGGATGTGGGTCGTTTCTCCAGAAGAACTGCATCAGGCAAATTAAATGAGGATGAAAGGGTAATGTGAAAATGAATGGAAGATGTGAGGATGAAAGGAAGATGTGAAGAAGGATAATGTGAGGATGAAAGGGAGATGTGAAGATGGAAGGGCGATGTGAGGATGAAAGGGAGATGTGAAGATGGAAGGGTGATGTGAGGATGAAAGGGAGATGTGAAGATGGAAGGGTG
>JAODKL010000062.1:1378725-1389073 GCA_026780765.1 Petrocephalus schoutedeni
TATGTGTGGGTGTCTGCGTGCGTCTGTGTCTGTGCGTGTGTATATGTGTGGGTGTCTGCGTGCGTCTGTGTCTGTGCCTGTGTATATGTGTGGGTGTCTGCGTGCGTCTGTGTTTGTGGGTCCCCCCCCCAGTTACCCACCCCCCAGCTGCACCCTCTGCATAACTGGCATCGTGACTGTGAATGGCAGTCGCATCCCCCCCGTGGTCCAGTGGTTCGCACACGCACCCTCCCACCGCCCTCCCCTCCCCAGGTCCGCCTTCGATCAGCAAAATGAGTTTTTTAAAAGCGCTGGACAGACGGGGTTCTGCCAGGTTTCCATATGCGCGGCACACGCCTGGTGTGGAGCGAGTGCACGCCCCCCAGGGACGGGATTCCTGCAGTGCTGCACTAAAGCAGGACCCTCATTACCTGTGGAGGTTCTGTACGGGAAAGTCGTTTGATTTATGGATTACGTAAGCTGCCTTTTTCCATTTTCTTTTCACTGAGCCAAAACATGTCCCTACTAATTAGGGGGAAAAGCATGATGTACAGTAAACCCCGGCCGCTTACTCTCCTCTTTCCCAGCATAAATTGTATATGAAGACATTGCCATGGAAACCGAGCAAAAGCCGGGCTCGGCTGGAGAGTTTGGACACGGGAAGTTGGCGGTAAGACGCACAGCAGAAACGGCCCTGGGACACACACGGGCCCTGATGGGGGTCCCCGGGAAAGATCCACACATTAAGAGCAGTGCTTTAGCTAGCATGCCCAAACCGGCCTGTTAAGACCAGCACCACCTCAAGCTGCTTTGCAGGGCACACTGCCTTTGAAAGACGCACCATCCACCCAAGCTCCACTTGACACATTCAGGAGAATGCCAATGCGTGTAACAAAATCTTTCCACAGTTTCACCTAAATCTCAAAACATACAATTAGCATCGATACATCCCATTACACTCGGGGTGTGGAAATATGTTATTCAGGGTGTGCCGAGCGTCTGTCCGTGAAGCAGTGCACCCTCTGAAAAGAATTCTCCTTTAAATAGCTCCTCAGGGAGTGCGGCATCCGTGTGAATAATCCCACGGGCTGAGGGGCATGCGGGGCGTTCCAGTGCAGCTGGGCGACCCCTGATATGGACGACCGAGTCGGCCTGCCTCACTGGGAGCCGCGCGGCTCAAGCTGCAGTGCCGCGGAACATTCCAGAAGGCACACAAGGGACGGGGAACGTCACTGTGAAGGACAGCAAAGGTGCTGTTGTAGGCCTCCATGCTAATTAGCCTCATCTATACAACCTTTTAAGTGGTTTAAACACATGTCAGCCGTCAGTGAAGCTGGCTGGAGTGATATCAGCCCCTTCGCAGGAGCACTGTGGATTTCCCCAGACCGTGATCATTTCTAATGACCAACTCAATCATGCTTTCTGCAGCAAACGTCAGCGTCACACATAAATAGCAGCAGTAAATAAATACTGACTTAAGGAGACGGAAAAGGGAGCAGAAAGCGGAGTGTGCTCCCGCTAAGGTTCCCCACACAGAGCGATCAATCAGCATTGTAAGTGGCATTGCCCATTGTCGCGGTGAGGGCTGTCACAGAGTGCTTTTCCGATGGCTTTTCAGGGGGAGTCAAAATAGAGAAAATGAATATGGCAGCATTAGGAGAACGAAAAAACGAATTCCTGACCCCTTCAAAGTGGCAGCCGAATAAAGGGTGACAGATAAATATGCAGGTCCAGGAAGCGTGCAAATCTCAGACCCGCGATATGGCTGTCAGAGGAGACGCCAGCCCAGACCAGGGAGATCCACGGCGCCAGACGCAGAGTGCTCATAATGCTCCTCTTAGAAACAAGGATAAATGCAAGTCTTTGGCTTAGCAAACAAGCTTCAGCACGAACCAGAGCTAGCAGCGACGGCTGCAGGGCTCTTAGAGTCATGTCAATATGTCACTTGGCTAACTAAGTCCATCCTCAAACACGATTTAAAGAAATTTCACCGGCCATTATGAATAAAAGGAAAAGAATTTGAACCCCTGTTTAAAGACCAGAGGTGTGTGTGTGTGCTAACTCATTTGAGACATCATCCGATTATGTGTATGACCAGAGCAAGGCAGACATGGCCTCTGCAGGTTAGTCTCCCCGTGGCATCTACTCAGCAGTTTAGATAGGATGCAGTTCATTATGATCATTCTGTTACATTTTTGATTTTTAAATTCACTTAATTTTATAATGCAGTTAAGCATCATTTACGTTTTGTTACTCAGATATACTGAAGAATGCATTACCTTTGGTTTGCGATTGTTCCTAATTGTGCTTGCAGTTTTAATAATAAGTAATTAAGAAATGCTTTCCCTACTGTATGGAAATTGCTCTGAACCGTGAAGCCAAAATTAAGGTTCTGTACCAAACTGTGAATTTTGCGCACCATCGCAGGCCAGCCGTGTCACTTTTCACCATTTACTCGTGCACATCAGTCCCTTAATAGAACCAGGTTGTGTGCAACTGGGTGACTTCATTATATAGTCAAAAGTATTGGGGCACCTGGCCATTACGCCTACAGGAACTTGGCATCCCATTCTAAATCCATGGGAATCAATATGGGGCTGGTCCCCCCTTTGCAGCTACAAAGCGTCCACTCCTCTGGGAAGGCTTTACTCAAGATTATGGAGTGTCTATGGGAATTCGTGCCCATTTGTCCAGAAGAGCATTTATGAGGAAAGGCACTGATGTTGGATGTGAAGGCCTGGCTCACAATCTGCATTCTGGTTCATGCCAAAGTTGTTTGATGGGGTTGAGGTCAGGGCTCAGTGTGGGCCAGTAATGTTCCCCCACACCAAACTCGCCCAAACATCTGTACTTTGTGCATTGTGACACAATCACACTGGAACAGAAGAGGGCTTTCCCCAAACTGCTCCCACGAAGTTGGAAGCATAGAATTGCCCAAAATTGGTATGGTGAAGCTTTGAGTTCCCTAACTGGAACTAAGGGGCCTAGCCCAGCCCCTGAAAAACAGCCCCATACCATTATCCCATCTCCACAAACTTTTACAGTTGACACAATGCAGGCAGGCAGGTAACGGTCTTCTGGCATCAGGGGGTTGGGGGGGGGGGGAGCAAGACAGCAAAACCTTAGATTAGGTGCGAGTTCATCAGCTGTCAGAGTCACATGTGAAAGCTCTCTAAATAGCATCTGAGAGGTAAATGCATCATGGCAGCCCCGCTGCATTCACATGCCGGTGGAAGGTCTCCTCGCTGAACTCGAGCTCAGCCGCCTCTGTGTCCGCACCCATGGGGCCTCATCGGCCGGGGCAGGGCCCACGTCAACAGAACCCCAGCAAAATCAACCTCTGACATGATCGATATTTGCTCAACTATGCGAGGCTTGATGGCCGCTGTCTGGCTGGAGGGGGGTGAGAGCAGCAGTATGCCTCTGTCATGCGGGTCGAGGGCATGGAGTATTCTGGAAGACCTTTTCATTTTCTGAGCCCAATCCAGTAGTGCGCTACACGGCGGTGTCTGGCGGAGAGAGCAGGACGTACCTCATCGGAAAAGCTGCATCTGTGCTGATTAAATATTTAGAATCTGCCTTGTTCCCCACCCCAAAAGTACGTGATTAGCAGAGGTTCACGGCGGCGCGGAGATAGATGAACCGTCACTCCCCCTGACAGGAGGTACCTGTGAGCTTCTCCAAACGAACACTGAGGAACCTTCTGGCCAGAAGAATCACACAATCAGACAGCTTCATCCATCAGGCCCTGGCAGGCGGCTCGCGCTTGTACCCCAGAGCTTCTCTCTCCAATCTGTGGTTCTCATAACCCACGTGACGACGGGATCCGATGGGAGCAATGGTCCATCGGTTTATCCAGGATGACAAAGGGGCATTTTCTGAATGGGAAGGACATTGGCCACCCTGCTTGTTGTCATCAAATCGGTCCCATGCCGAGTCCAGCCATCCATGCATCGTCTTAAAGCAGCCTGAAGCTCAGTCAGCACATTCCCCGTATACTTCGGGCGTGACTGACAGCGGAAAGCCCGTCCACTGGGCCTGACAGGGAAGGCGACAGAACCAAATGAGGAATGACTAATTCCTGGTGACAGGTGCTACCAATTCCGGCATTTCTGGGCCTGCCTGGACAACAAGCCTTTTGCAGACTGAGCCGAGCTAGCAGGAAGTCCCACGTCAACACGGCTAAGCTAGCAGGTTCAAGGTCTGCATGTGGCCCTCTGATCTGGGGGCATCTGCGCTTCATCAGGGGCAGGATAGCAACCTGCTGCTGTTTCCATGGAATCCCCCCGGCGATCTGCGGAAATCATTTCCCCTAACGCCCCATTGCAGGACCACACGTTGCACTTTGAAGGATGGCAGTTAGGACACAATGATGGGACAGTCCTCAAGACTGGGGAAGCTGCCAATTCAAACCCATTTCCATCTGACAGCTCTCCTCTGCTGCACTTCTTGTTATGTAATTACAGAGTGGCCCTCCGCCCGGCCTACAGGGCGGCCAGACGAGCAAGTTTACAATCTCATTTTCTAAATGAAAGTAATAAATCACACGGCCAAAGCGCTACGATTCCACTTTCTTTTTTATTTCTTTTTATAAATTCTTTCACTGCCACGGAGGGAAGGCGATCCCCAGATACTGTGTCACCCGACAGGATCTGCCGCGGGTCCTCAGTAAATTCCCAGCAGACAAAGCAGTGGTTTGAAGCAGGTCGCCGTGGCGACGATGACGGCAGCCATTGGCGTAGCAGGAGATGGAGTGCAGTGTTTATTTCAGGCACCAGCCACGTTGAGCTTGACGAAACAGCTTGGCGATTAACAGAGGGGAGCCTCGTTTAAAACACCGTCACATCCTGCCATGAGTGAGCAGCCTGATTATTTGTATCTGGGGGAAGTTTGTTACTGTTAATTTTGTCCCTCTGGGGGGGGGGGAGGATGATGAGGGCCATAGCGGCCTGGTATGATGCCCTGACTCGTCATTGCAGGATGCTCCAATAGGAGGCGCTGTATCTTTGCGACACATTCATGCATGTGACCGATCGGCCGCGTGTTCGCGGGTTTTACCGCTATCTCGCAGCAGAACGCCTGTGCTATAGCAGTCGGAGCTGAAAGGCAGGGCCTGCTAATTACCTCATTAGATGAGCGGAGGTAGCTGTGAAGAGGCAGCCTGGTAATTTGGCAGTGAAAGAGATAACATCTTAATGTTTCCCCTGCTGTTGTGGGATCTTAAAGGAGCATCGTCTGTGACTCAGGCCCCGGCTCTCGTGGGTCTCACTCAACGGATGGGAGTCATTTCCGGGAATCATTTATAACAAGGGGGGGGGGGCGTCGATCGAGAGGAAGAAATCATGGACGAATCGGAATAGGTGACATGGCCACAAATTTGTCCTCATAGTCCAATAACTTATCACAAATTAATGCATATTTTTAATTTCAATTATCACTTATCAGCAGCAAACAGCTTTGAGATTACGGAATATTGTGCTTTTTTAGTTTTTAGTGAAGAAAATGTATAATTTCCCCCGGTACTTGGCGCACAGACCCCAAAGGCACTGAGATGACCTTACAGTTCCTGGATTACTGTAAGAAAAGTCCCCCCGACCATCATGAACTGGCAAAATCAATCATTGAAAGGCGTTTCTCAGCTTCCTGTTCAGGCAGGAAGAGCCGGCCTGACGTATACTGCTGGGTCTGTGATCCAGGGCCTGCGCAGAGGCATTACGCACCCAATCATGTCTGCACTGCTAAGGCTGAGCGGTGAGAGCCTGCGACGCCGGACCAGCTGGACACTGCCCGCGGTGTTGCCCTCAGAGCGCCCCCGCCCCGCCACAGGCAGCCGTCAGGTGGCCTGGAAACGAGGGTGGTCGCTGGCGCAGTCCGGCGCAATCGTGCTGCGTCGGTGCAGGTGTTGCAGTACAGAACAGGCTTAATATGGCTCTGCAGCAATAGGTGTGGCAGGAAAAAGCCCCAACCACCAGTCTCAGATGGAGTGACCCCAGGTCACCCAGCCTACTGTACGGGGCACCCAGGCATTTTAATGCAGTGTTCTGGCTCTCGTGTTGAGCGGCTAGTATCCCTGTACCCAGGTCCAGGGGGGGGATTATGTGCAGGACCAGAGTAATGCATGGCTCATTAAGACCCCTGGCAGCTACCCTTGCTTGACTATCATCAGTACCCCATCCCCCCAGCTGATCTTTTTTGAAGTCCAGCCCCCACCCTGGGCCGACCCCCCGCACCCTGATTAGTTGGCCCCTGGCTGCATTTCAATTTTGTCCCACGCCTGGGAAATCTGTCCCAGGAATTCTGTCCCAGGAATTCTGCGTGGCAGCCCTGCCCATTCCCGTCGCGGGGCGGCCCTGCCCACTCCCGCCGTGTGGAGGCCCTGCCCATTCTCGTCGTCCCCCAAAGGCCCCTGTGCTCCTCACATCCTCGCCCACGTGGTAATTATGATAAGTAAGAGCTCCTCAGAGCCTCTTTGACATTACAAGACGGGAAGTAAAAGTGAAAGTCAAAAAAAAAAGTCAAAAACCAAAGCTCCGTGATGCAGTTCTGGGGGTCATTCTGCAGCTGCCTCTGCTTCCCAAGCCTTGGGACAGTTTATGTGGCCAATAGATTCATCATTTTAGACAGAAAGTAGACCAACAAATAATGGGGAAAATAATGGAGTGGCCACTACTGGCTCAGGGAGTGCCGAGCAAGCCTGCAGCCTGACACACGCAGCTCCATGTTAGCATGACCTGTCCCCAGCTGCAGAATGTTCCTCGCCGGCCGCCACATTGTAGGCCATGGTCAGGCCAGGCCGAACCCCCAGGGCCATGCCAACCTCAGTCAGGAGCCCCCCGAGGCCTTGGCTGTAATGGGGAGGGCCTGTTATTTAACAGATGTCACTCGGGTTAGCTTCCATTTAGCTCTTTTGAGAAATGCACGAGACAGGCAGCACTCTGGCTGGCCTCCTCTGGGAGCCCCTGACAACAAGCTCATTTTCTCCTGACACATGTGAAGAATGATGCCCCCCCCACCCCCCACCAGCAAAGAACATTTCTAAATTTATGACCAAGGACCGACATCAGATGTTAACTAGTTAGCCTCGAGGGCGATACTCACAAACTGTTACTCAAGTGATACTGTCACTGCTGTGGAATGGTACACAGGTGCGATGCAGAAATGCCATTACCTAGTAAGACATCCATCCATCCATCCATCCATCCATGAGAAAGAAGTTGACAGATATCATGAATACAAGGCTGACATGTCAGAGTTTATAAAAATGTATAGTGAAACCCTTACACAAGTTTCTGCATATCTAACAATGTTGCTGAAAGGGTTAAAGGGCCAGAAAACTAGCCAACCATGACCGGTAACAGCAGTGGGGGGTCCTCTATGGTTCCTCACCCACGTGAGACTCTCAAACTCATTTATGAAGCACTGGGCGTTTCTCTCCGTGGCTCTGGGGCTATTATGGTGGCCACTGGCCAGCTACACGGCACTGTCAAGGTGAAACTCTTTTATGGGCAATGAAGGCGGGGCAGCCTGTGTACTATGTGAGAGACGGCAGCTTGGCTTAGGAACCAGCATTGGGGCACAAGATCGTGCTCAGCGATACGGTTTCCACAGTGTTCAAGTATGACTACTCAGCATACCAAGCACGCGTATATATACCGAGTGTGCGTATATATATACCAAGCGCGCGTATATATACCGAGTGTGCGTATATATACCGAGCGCGCGTATATATACCGAGTGTGCGTATATGTACTGAGCGTGCGTATATATACCAAGCGCGCGCATATATACCGAGCGTGAGTATACGCATTATGCTTTAAATGCGTTACAGTCGTACAATCCATAACCATTTCCACGCTGTAATATGCAAACAGCAAGTGAGAAAAGGAGTGTTTCTATAATGCACTAGAACAGATTTAGTTCTTTGTGTTCCTCTGTCACTGCCATTGCATACATTTAAAACAAAAAAATATATAAATATAAATATAAAAATACATTCTGGAATATACAGATTTGCACAACATTTTGCAACAAGTGTGTTTTAATGATATTAATGTGGTGATTATATAACATAAATGTGTTTATTATATATATATATATATATATATATGTGTGTGTATGGACAACCTCATGCGACAATAATAATGTTTGCAGTTATATAATATAAATGTATGACATTGTATTATTTATATAATAATGTGTTATGCTGTGACAAATGTGTCTTGCATGGCTAAATTATGCAGCAGTCTTTGAGTAGTGTTAATACAGCCTCCACCAGCCGCCCGGTCACCCGAGCCGGGTCACTTACCGGACCACGACGGGTGTCAGGCGGCCCCCGGAGACACGTCCCGCCGCCCGCCGCCCGGTCACCCGAGCCGGGTCACTTACCGGACCACGACGGGTGTCAGGCGGCCCCCGGAGACACGTCCCGCCGCCCGCCGCCCGGTCACCCGAGCCGGGTCACTTACCGGACCACGATGGGTGTCAGGCGGCCCCCGGAGATGCGTTCCGCCGCCACCTGTGTCAGAATGAGTGTCCTACTGCAGCGCAGCCTCAGCGCGGGTCTGCTGTCCGCGAGGAACACATGCAGAAAGCGCCCACCAGAGCCTCGCTCCCGACCTGCCGGGGACGGACAGTCACGGCGAGAGGTGAATGATGGCTCAGCGGGTTGCGCGGACTGCCTCCAGCACTGGTCAGGCTCTCACAGGCCCCATGAATCTCCTTGCTGTCGCCTGAGATGTCAGCGTGAACGCGGCTCATGTGAGCAGGGGCCCTGAGCTCACGCGTCAGCTGGAGTCTGACGAGGGTGTGGGACTGAACCCAGCGGCACAGTGTTGGGGGGTGGGCGCGGTTGATGCTGCAAATGCAGATTAGATGACCCAGCTGCAATTTGGAGATGACAACTTCCTTCTAGGGTCATAACAGACCTTTGCGGAAACACAAGGCGGGCAGGAGGTGAAGAGCTAGAGAAGGAGGGCTGGCTAACAGCCTGCACATACGCGCGCTAATAGGACATGTGCTGTTTTGTGTCCTTGTGTGTCTACATGTATCACCCGGCAGGGCAAGCTAATTAATTGTTGTTCTAATGAATAACATGGTGTTTTCTGTGGACGGCATACGCGAGGCGTAGGCAGAGGGCAGCTCCCTCCACGCTGTCCCATGGGGGCCCGGCAGATTGCCTGAAGCCTCAGGGACGAGGTGTCCTTTTCCATGTACTTGTCACCTAAAAGCATCCCCCCCCCAGCTGACAAGCCAATTCCATAGAGAGTATTTATGTGAGAGTGGAGTCTGCATTTCAGGGACACCCCCAATGGCAAGCTGGACGGTAAGCGGGCCGCTCAGATCTGTGTTGGGCTCGGCTGCTAATTGATTAGCCGTGATGAATCTCCACGGCGCCTAATCGCCATTTTAATTGGTGCGCGGCGTGTCTGTCCTCATCACAAAGCTCTGCCTTTCCTTGCCGTGGCTAAATAAATTATTCAGTAACCGTACGCTGAGATTGCTGCCACCGAGTCAAACGTAAACTGTGGAGATAAAAGACAGGAAGTCAGGGCCAGGGGCCATGCTCACTGAGGGGGAAGTGCATTGTGGGTAACTGGTTAGGATTTCCACACAACGTAACCCTTTAGACCTGTTATCAAAGAGTGACATTTGCTGGTGAATCAATGTTCTTGTAACAGCCTGCTGGAAACACGTTGCCTTCCCAATATACCTACATAAACCTAAACCTACCTAAAGTGTTGCCGTGAGGAGCAATGACGTCGCAGCAGGAGAGAATAACACCATGGTGCCCTTTAAGGTATAAACAGCAGCTGTACCTTTCAGATGGCATAGTCAGTGTTCATCACACACATTAACAATCCCCCATAACACCTTCACGAAAACATTGCCATTTCTCATGCTACACTGCACGGAAACTATACAAACTAAACAAACTTCAAAAACTATCCAAGAAGAAAGACCTAGGGCCTGAATATCAATGATAGCCAGTATGGTGATCATTTTCATGTACATATTAAAAGGATATAATGTCAAGGTCATTTTGTTCTCACCAGCAACGTGGTCATCAAAGCTAGAACCTGATGGTCCCGGAATATGTGTGCAGATTTGGGGTCATCGCTGAGCTTAATGGCTTCCCCAAATTCTATTTGCCCCCTGTTGGTATGTCAGTGGTGGTGCAGTGCTACTCACATTCCGTGAAGAATCAGTGAACACCCCAAATGAAGATGCAGGAGAGAATTCTCATTCTAAGAGAACCACATTCTTTAATGATAGTTCGCTCGAGATGGTTGACTGAGGACTTCATGCCGCACGGCCTCCAGCTCGACGTCACCGGGGGGGCGGGGGGGTTGGGGGGGGGTGAGCATGGGGG
>JAODKL010000062.1:1425194-1440534 GCA_026780765.1 Petrocephalus schoutedeni
TGCTTCCGGGATAGGCTCCGGACCCCCCGCGACCCTGAACAGGATAAGCGGGTTGGAAGATGGATGGATGGATGTTACATATTATATATATTACAAATATAAGGATCATGTTTGGATCATGTTTGTCATCCTGTGTGTGAGCGTGTGTGTGCGGTGTGTGAGCGTGTGTGTGCATGGTGTGTGAGCGTGTGTGTGCATGGTGTGTGAGCGTGTTTGTGCATGGTGTGTGAGCGTGTGTGTGCGGTGTGTGAGCATGTGTGTGTGCAGTGTGTGAGCGGGTATGTGCACGGTGTGTGAGGGTGTGTGAGCGTGTGTGCGCGCTGTGTGAGCGGGTATGTGCACGGTGTGTGAGCGTGTGTGCGCGCTGTGTGAGTGGGTATGTGCATGGTGTGTGAGTGCATTACGTGAATGGGTATGTGCAAGGTGTGTGAGCAGGTATATGCACTGTGTGTGAGCATGTGTGTGCGGTGTGTTAGTTTCGTGTGTGTGTGTGTGAGTGTATGAACAGCTTTGCTCAATAAAGCTGAAGCCAAATCCATATTAGAGTAGGATCACAGGTGGAAACTCTCTTACAAGCAGAAACATGCATTTTTTCTTGCCCTCTTAATTAGGTCACACTGGGGGACACATTCTACTCAACTGTTTTTATTCAAGGACTCAAAAGCTTCATTGTCAGTTGTACAAGTACAATGAATCCCTTGCTTGCTTACCTCCCTACAGACTTAGACAACGTATAATGAAGAACACCACTAAATAGCAAAGAATAAATAAAAGAATAGGGGACAATACATTGGACATATAGACGTCACTTAATGACGTTACTGGCAGACCACATATACTACAAAGCTCCCATAAGATTATAGTGGGGTTGAAAAATTCATCATAGCACAATGCATTACTCATGTGTTTGTGGTGATGCTGGTGTAAACAAACCAACTGAGCTGCCTGTCGTGTAAAAGTATAGCCAGTACAGACAATTATATAGAGTATGTTATGTTTGATAATGATAATAAACAACTACGTGACTGGTTATGACTGGTTTCACTTATTTAGAAAAGAAAAACCTGTACCCTAGGTGTGTAGTACACTATAATATCCTGGTTTATGTAAGTACATTCTATAATGATTGCACTAAGATTAAATAACCACACATTTCTCAAAAGGTATCACTGTCAAGTGACACATGACTGTACAAGCAATATTCGACATATAATAAATATATTAAATATCCAATAACATATAAGCAGGTCTTGGCCGTGGATAATGAGTATGATTACACTGCGAGTGGTCAGTGTGTTTTTGAATAGATCTGCAGGCACAATTAGTGAGATCTATGACTGGGCTGCCCTACACGCATTCAGATCACTGCTTCCTGGTGGGGTAACTTCCTCCTTGTAATTGTGCGGCTATCATTTCCTCATCAGGAGTAATTAGCAGCCGGCTCTCAGGCCCGGAGCCTCGACGCAGGGAGGGGCAGCAGCCCGCTTCAACCGGCAAGCCGCTCTGCACGCGTGTATGTTAAACACGACAACACACATGTAATGACTTAGCGGCCACTCAGATTCACAGAGCCCCGCACACGAAGCCCTGGCGAGATTTACGCTTGTTAAAATGCAGCCGGCTGAATTTACAGCTCTATTCAGCCGTGTCTGGCGCGTAATGATGGCAGTAAGCGAGTATCATGCTCGCTTGCCGTTACCGCAGTCGGGCTCCAAAGGCCGCCAATTAAGAGTGTGAATCGGATTCTACTTTCCCGAGTACCGGGACAGCTCCTCTTCTGAACAAGCAAGCAGCACAACGAAGCCGCTCAATCAGGAACGTTTTAACCATGACACCAAAATAATTCCTGGCTGAGAGGTGTGGACTGCCCTGCCCTGCCACCACCCTGCCAAAGGCCATACTTCATTCCTGTTTATCGTATGTCGCTTTGAGCAAGAGTTCAACCGCGCTGGTTGACAGGCTCCGGTGCAATGTAAAGGCATGACTTGGGTTCTGTCAGATAGCTCTATAAGCTCATGGCTACAGTTCTGATAGCTGCTCATCAGCAGTGGTGCCTAGCACCCACTCAAACCACAGGGCACAAATAGTCACCGCACTAAATGTTAAATGAATATTTTCCTTATTAAGGCGACGCTGAAGCAGCATGCTATGCTAACCAGCTAACTCATTAAACAAAGATAAAAAAACCAAAGACTGGAAGTCTCCAACAGAACCCTTTTCTTCACCAGAAACAGGGAAACGCTTCATGATGCAGGGTGGGGGGGGGGCGGCTTCTTAAATGAAGCCCGAGAAACAGCAAAGCTGCCCCTGGTGCGGTCAGGATGCGGCTCCAGTTTGTGAGCGAGGCGTGGAGCCGAGCTGCTGCGGCCCACCGGCGGAGAACGCCAGCGGACAGCCTGCGGCGGCGGCGCGGGTCCGTCCACCCGCAGCAGCGGCGGCACAAGCCGCTGTCAGAGAGGGAGCGCGGCGCCTCACGGGCAGAGCGCTGGCGAGAGCTCGCACGTCTCTCCAGCATGACAAACGGAAAACACAGACTGATGATGGGGAGCAGTTCTGGGAGCAGCAGGGTGCAGCACACACAACAGCAGAGCACTTCTGTGAAACCTGCCCGCTCTCTGGCCTGGAGGCATGACAGGTCAATTTGCCTTAAAGTACATAAACACCACAGATGCATAAGGGAGCCCCTGCTGGACACATTCAGCCCTGCAGGCTCGCTACGTACCTGACCACGTGGAGAATCACCCCACATCAGCAGGCAAATATGAGATATCTGAGCAGGACGTGCCCTGCCGGCGGGCCGATGGAGGAAGAGCGGCGTCCGGCTTAGCATTACCAGAAGTTCATTCTCAACCCCAACAACCCCACAACACACCAGAAACTGTGTCTGATATGCAGACACAGCACAGCAGACTCTGCAGAATGCCAGTGTTACGAGTACCACATCAGCAACGGGCGAGTTATTGGAACACAGCTCTGGACGAGGGACACGAACAGCCCGAAAAGGCGCCGAGACTGACGGATTCCCTGCATGTGAAAACTTAATCTATATTAGCCTGACTTCAGATTGCTCTAAGCAGCTTGCCTTTGGCCTGACCCCCGCCGGCCAATCTCAGGTGACCAGGAGATTCGGCTTCGCCACGCATAACACATAAGCTTGGGTTTGGGGGGACGGGGGTCTAGCAGTAATCAGGAACAGAGTCTCTGCAATCACAACCCCCCCCCCCCCCCACCCTGATGAATGGAAATTAGCCCTCAGGGAGACAGGCATCCATCCATAACACAGCCTTATTTAGCCTGCTTGATGCCATCCCACCAGGGAGTTCCTACACCTCATCAGCCTTCAGCTCCAATCTTGCCCAGGCCCAGCCTCATTCCCAAATTCCCTACCGAACTCCAGACACCTCATTCCCAAATTCCCTACCGAACTCCAGCAACCTCATTCCCAAATTCCCAACCTAACTTCAGAAACCTCATTCCGAAATTCCCTACCCTAACCACAGATGGAACCATAATCTGTGCTGTTGGCCAGTACAGCTCATCTTCCGCCGAAGGAGAGAAAGGAAAGATATGGTCTAACCCAGGGGTGTGCAATCTTATCTGCAAAGGGCCAGTGTGTAAGCAGGTTTTTAGGATAACCTTTAGGTCAGCTGTTCAAGCCCAGGTGTGATCAGTCCTCTAATTAGCAATGTACTTAGGGAGTTACAGCGAAAACCTGCTGACACACCGGCCCACCCCTGCTCTAGCCGAATCTGAACCCTATCCCTAACCCCTACGACTCCATGCCAGCTTGTTCCCAGCCTTAATAGAGAGTGAAGAAATTAGCCAGGATCCAGCTGCCAGCTCCAGCGGCACTCCCTATGGACGCGGAATGTCAGCAGCAGCTGTCAGTCTCCGGCTATGCAGATTTCCTGTGTGGCCTCATCCAGTTACTGGGGGATTAGGGAGCACAAACAGGTCAATGAGTGCAAAGCTGCTCTTGGCACCCCTGCACACCCCCAACGTGGCCGCGAGGACCACCGAGTGGCCCTCTCACACTGCTGGAAGGCTCCTGAGTGGCCCTCGGGACCCAAGCATGCCACTCCATTCATTTTCCTGTCACAGGAAACCCGGGTGGTGTTCCAGCAGCTCCTGCCATATGCATGAATGCCCGTACGCCCCATCATCAGGTGCTTCACGGTCAGCTACACGACAGAAACTGCTTCGCTAGGGAAAAAGAGACACACACTTGTACATATTTTAACTCCAACAACAGGCTGTTCAGTGGACTTATCGTCATGAGGTGGGAAAGTAAAACCTTGAGAACGGCAGGCAGCTGCGTGGGCACTCAGAGATGGGTGCGAGCACTCGGAGACTGGCGCTGATAATCTGAGATGGGTGCGGGCACCCGGAGAGGGCTGCGGGTGTGGGCAGTTGGAGACGGGAGCAGGTGCGGGCAAATCGGAGACAGCTGCGCTCACTTGGAGACGGCTGCGGGCACTCGGAGATGGCTGCGGGCACCCAGAGACGGCTGCGGGTGCGGGCACTCGGAGATGGCTGCGGGCACTCGGAGATGGCTGCGGGCACCCAGAGACGGCTGCGGGTGCGGGCACTTGGAGATGGCTGTGAACAGTCAGAGATGGCTGCAGGAGGGGGCACTTGGAGACGGCTGCGGGCGCAGGCACTCGGAGAGGACTGTGGAAAGTCGGAGATGGCTGTGGGCATGGGCCCTTGAAGACCACTGTGGGCCCTCAGAGACGGCTGCAGGCACTAAGAGACGGCTGCAGGCACTCGGAGACGGTTGCGGGTGCGAACACTTGGAGACGGCTGGAGGCACTCAGAGACGGGCACGGAAACAGCAGCTCAGCACACACGGTGACGTGGCAAATGGCTGCAGGCGGGGGCAGTCGGAGAGAGCTGCAGGCGCGGACACTCAGATGGCTGTGAACTGTCGAAGACGGCACTCGGAGACGGCTGCGGGCACTTGGAGACGGCTGTGGGCACTCGGAGACGGCTGCGGGCACATGGAGACGGCTGCGGGCACTTGGAGACGGGCGTGGAAACAGCAGCTCAGCACACATGGTGATGCGGCAAACGGCTGAGAGTGCGGGCACTCAGAGATGGCTGCTGATGCGGGCACTCGGAGACAGGCATTCGGAGATGCCTGTGGGCGCGGGCACTTGGAGACTGATGCAGAAACGGCAGCTCAGCACGCATGGTGACGCGGCAAACGACACTTGAGACTGAGATTTAAGCCGACTCAAGCCGACTCGGGCCCAACCGGACTGGCCTCTCTCCCTCCTGTACCTGCCAGGCGTGATTAACACGTGGACTCAATGTGTCTCAGAAACAGGATATAATTCTATTGCTGGCACTTTGATGGTCTTGGCAATGTGTATGACCTACACAAGGCCATCTCTCTACCTGCAATGTCGACTCTGTTAGATAGTCGCACCTCTCTCCCCATAAAGGGCAGTGACTGTGACCCAGACAGGTGCCCTCTAAGGTCGAGCGTCCAGCATTTCAGCAGCTGGTGATTAGCTGTGTCCGTTTGTTAACACTTTGAAAAGATCGCATGCAAATCGCAAATGGTACCTTTAACGTGTCTGTGGAGGCAGAGGGAAACTGTAACACCAAAGAGTCAGAGACATTTATACCAGAATCAGGGGTGTGTAATGCACAGGTTTACCCAAGCTAAAGCCCAGGGGCCTCCACAAAAAAAGGGGCCTCAGCTAAGCTCATAATAACATTTTCAATCTAGAGCTGCCACCCATCCCGTTTGGAAAAATTAAACGCGGTGTCCTGTTTTGACCCAATACAGAATGTGATTTGTCCCATATTTTCACATCCAGACCAAAATACAATTTAAATTTTATCCTCCCCGAACAAACGGACGACATCTCCACCATTATAGGAAATATTAGGAGGCCCACTGAGACCCAGGTGCCTCTGACCATGTAAATGCGCCTCTACCCGAAATAAATATCAGCTGTGCGAAAGCAGAACACGCAGCCTTTAACCTGCCTTAAGTGACAGGATTTGCTGAATGCAAATGAGCAGACAGAGAAGCCGGCAGTGACATTGTCGATCGATGCAAGGGCGTTCAATAAAACACATTAAGTACCGGCAATTAACGAACATATACCCGTCATTTTTGGGATCAACTCCAAAGCACATCATTAATTGTTGAATAAGTAGTTCTGAAGGGTAATTTAGCTGAAACAAAGGACAGAAGAGGGAAATAAAAAGAGATTAATAAGTACAACCAGGGAGAGTCAGCGCACGGCCAGCCCCGTACACTTTACATTGGACCCCGGACATCAGCAATACCGAGTCTCTGAGTCAGCACAGGGTCAGCCCCGTATGCTTTACACTGGACCCCGAACATCGGCAATACTGAGTCTCTGAGTCAGCACAGAGTCAGCCCCGTACGCTTTACACTGGACCCCGGACATCGGCAATACAGAGTCTCTGAGTCAGCACGGGGTCAGCCCCGTACACTTTACACTGGACCCTGGATATCAGCAATACCGTATCTCTGAGTCAGCCCTGTACACTTTACACTGGACCCCGAACATCGGCAATACTGAGTCTCTGAGTCAGCACAGAGTCAGCCCCATACGCTTTACATTGGACCCCGGACATCAGCAATACAGAGTCTCTGAGTCAGCACAGGGTCAGCCCTGTACACTTTACACTGGACCCCGGACATCGGCAATACCGAGTCTCTGAGTCAGCACAGGGTCAGCCCTGTACACTTTACACTGGACCCCGGACATCGGCAATACCGAGTCTCTGAGTCAGCACAGGGTCAGCCCCATACGCTTTACACTGGACCCCAGACATCGGCCATACAGAATCTCTGAGTCAGCATGTACACTTTACACGGGACCCCGAATATTGGCAGTGCTAAGTTTCTGAGTCAGTACGGGGTCAGCCCGTACGCTTTACTCTGGAACCCAGAAATCGGCAATGCTTAGTCTGAGTCAGCACAGGATTATGACTGACCCAATCACAGTCAACAAACCAACCCTCTGAGTCACACACCACATAGCAAAACCCATGCTCCTTCAAGGCAGAATTTAACCCATAACCTAAAGATGTCCAGCTTCATGCTTCTGCAGTTCTCTGCTCATCCAGTGGGGCTCTCAAGGGGATCTGATTCCCAGACGTGCACAGTCCAGCATCATCCAGGTCCATTATAACTCAGTAATTCAGCAGTGCCACCCAGGCACTAAACACACCCATTTCATACACCTTGATTTTTACACAAATCCCAGTAGCTTGTAGACACAGTGGCTCATTCTCATTGAATGGGCTCCTTTCATCTCCAATGTGCCAATCTGCCCTCGGCTAACAGAGAGCCTCATTATAATGTTGGCAACATGGCCAAGCCGTGACGGCCGTCAGCCACAATCGGAGAAGAAATCATTACCCAGCACGGTGTCACCGATTTTCTGCTGAGCGCCGCAGTGCGTAAGCCTGTGCATAACCCTGTGCCTCTGGCTTTGAGGTTCAGGGGTGTTCAAAGCCCTGCAGGGTTTAAAGCCAGAAATCACAGAGAAGTAAAGAAGACTCTTTGGGATTAAGGCTGACTGAAAGGTAAAACAATCTATCTCTAAAACCCAGAAGAGAATGTAACAAAAGAGGGGAAAAGTCGGCTGGAGTGGAGTTCTGCTCTTATTTGATGAGAAGGGTTCAAATGTTTTAAATGTCTAGCTGAGAGCTGTTGGGGAATTTGAGTGCGCTCATACACTAAAACTTACAGGTAAAATGTCCTGACCCAGGTTTGGTGTGTCTCCTGTTCCTTTTCCTGGTGGGTGGTCACCAGCATTGATGTTCGGTAACTTTGCCACTCCATCCTGGCCCAAATGTCTTTAGCAGTACGCAGGCCTCACAGATCCAGAGGGATGACGCATGGGGTTCCGCATGGCCCGTAAATGCCCATATCGCTGTGTGCCACAGTGCCTGCCACACCTGCCTCTGGGTCCCCGTCAATTTCTGGCATATTACTGAGCGCAGCGACCTGAATGTCTGTAGTTTGCACTGTGTATCTGCTATATCCCATTTGGCCGACATCATACGAGCATCTGAGGAGCATCGTAGACCAATCACTGGCAGAAGAGTCCTGGTGTTGCAGTGCAGCTTTCTCCTTAAGTCACAGGGACTAGGCCATAGCTCACAGATGCTTGTGATGCAAACCCTGACCTATCGGGTTACGCAGATACATGCTGAGCCGTGCCTGGAAAGGAGCTTCCACTGAGACACACATGCACACTTACTAACGCACACAACACCATTGATGGACTGTGATTTCATGAAAGGATGCGTCTTGTATGGCCCACAATGCTTAATGATGATATACAGAGCTAGTGAATTATTGAAAGCTAGTTACCGTTACCTAAATCAAATCATCACTGGTTGGTCCTTTGATTTATCTGTAGTCACGACTGGTTTCTCACCTGCTGTTTCGTATTTGAGTTCCTCATTCCTCATAATCGCCTGCTGTGTCAAGCTATTTTACTTCTAATCCCCTGGCATAAATATATTTTTAATGGTATTTTTCTTTAATATTTCATGATTTTTCCCTTGAGATTACGCAACATGATCCTCCTCATTGGCGAATCCTCCCACCTCTGGAGTTGGCTGTTCAAACCCATCCCAGGATTGTCTCTCCGCGCGTCTGTCTGTCTCTGTGAGTAACTTCCTCTCTCTCATCACCCCTCAGGTCAGACACGCGATGTAGAGACGAGTCAGTGCTCATGCCTGCTAGCAAACTGGCATCCTAACCACAACACAAAGCATCTTACACCCCACACAGCGATTCGAAGATGAAATGGGCAGCCAATTATTGGTAAGACACAGATGGACAGTTTCTCTCCACAGGGAACAGATCCTGTCTTATCTAAGCGAACAGGATGTTAGGAGATGCACAACCTACCAATTACTTGCCAAGACCATGTGAGTACTCTTTTATGAGATAATTTATGAAGACCACGTGAGTACTCTGTAATGAGATAATGTACGATGACTATGCAAGTACATGAGGTGACAGAATGATTTACTGAGACCATGCAAGAACTCTGACTTGAGATATTCAATTTACCAAGACCACACAAGTATTCTGTTTTGAGATAATGATTTACTGAGACTATGCAAGTACTCTTTTTTCTATGGGATAATTTAACATTTATGAGATAAATGTCATTTCTCTGACATGAGATGATGATTTCCTAAGCCCATGCGAGTACTCTGTAATGAGATAGTGATTTACCAAGACTGTGCAGGCTCTTTGTCATTAATTAAACAACACCTGAGCACAGACTCATGCGGTGTCACGGCACAGCAAGCGGCACAAACACACAGCGTAACCCCGTGTCACCATGACAAACGGAGACACTTATACTTTGGTACCGCTGAGCCCCGGATCATGAATATTCATACAGCCGGGTGACACAGCATGGAGTCATGACTCACAATCAAGGTCCCACATCCACAGAAGCTGCAACATACAACCGCAGCCGAGAGTGACGAGTGTCGCAACCGACACTGAAGAGTGCCACATCTGAGAGTGAAGAAGGCTGCAGCCTACAGTGAAGAGTGCCGTAGCTGAGTGTGAAGAGTGCTGCAGCCGAGAGTGAAGAGTGCCACAGCCGAGAGTGAAGAGTGCCGCAGCTGAGAGTGAAGAGTGCCCCAGTCGAGAGTGAAGAGTGCCCCAGTCGAGAGTGAATAGTGCCGCAGCCGAGAGTGAAGAGTGCCGCAGCCGACAGTGAAGAGTGCCCCAGTCAAGAGTGAAGAGTGCCGCAGCAGAGAGTGAAGAGTGCCCCAGTCAAGAGTGAAGAGTGCCGCAGCTGACAGTGAAGAGTGCCCCAGTCAAGAGTGAAGAGTGCCGCAGCGGAGAGTGAAGAGTGCCGCAGGCGACAGTGAAGATCTCGTTTGGATCTGGCTGACTGGGGCCATGTTTTGGCTTTCATCGGCTCCAAGCTCAGTGGGACGTGCCTTACAGTAAACATGATGATGAGACAAAGAGCTCACTGAGTCCTAGGAGCTCCCATCTCACAGGGGGCCTGATTAATGCCAGCCCCCAGTGCCCTTGCTTTTGGGAATCTAAGGTCAATAACAGATTATACCCTAACTGAGCTTTTAAACCCAGAATGTGCTGATCAGCCAGTTGTCCTTGATATTCACTGGCTGTCATTTCTGGAGTGGTGTAGGGCTCAGCGGGATGCTCCACCTGTGAATGGAAGGTCGCCGGTTCGAATCCTAGAGTTGGCAAAGTGATGGTGCTGTTAGGCCCCTGAGCGAGGCCTTTAAGCACCCATTGTTCAAGGGACTGCCTGGCCCTCATGTTCAGAAAAATGTACATCGCTTTGGATAAAATCTTCTGCTGCATAAGCAAATGCACAATGTGACATGATGTCACCGACAACTTCCTCATTAAAAAGGGGGCTAAAGAGAGGCCCCTCGGAGCGGCAGAGGCCTGCAGGTGAATCACCATGCTTCAGGTAGCAGCGAGTCCCCGAAACCCACGCCGCAGACGACGCTCAAAGGCGCCTCTGAAGTTCAGCTGTAGCGGGAAACTCATTCTGGCTCTCAGTGACTTTCTCAAACGTCTATATTTAGCCACACGTTGGGCTGTGGCGCCCTACATACCGGTTCAGGAGTTTCCAGGACCTCATTAGCATCTCCAGTTTCATGTTTTATTGTTCATTTTAGTTTGATGCTAAAAGTTAGATTAATTATATCTTTCGGTATCTGGTAGCTTCCAGTATTCAGGTAGTTACATAAAAACGGCAGAAAATTATGCGTACAGAAAGCAGGCAATACAGAAACAGCAAAGTGTAATTAGGAAGCCGAAGTGAGTGAAGAGGATGAAGCCGAGCTCTACATCCCCGGTGGTAAAAAAACACTGGAATAAACGATCAGAATTATCTGAAACAAACACCACTTCGCGGCAGACTTTATTAAAAAGTCTGCGCTCAGCAATCCAGCCCCTTTAGAAACCCCCGCAGCCACATGGTGGCTGGGAAATTAAATTACCTCTTTTTACAGGCAAAACCTTAAGTTCCACTCAGACTTCCCCATAACTTCACAAGTTTGCAGTTAACCGTGGAAGTTTCTCTGCCGCGAAAAAAACAATAAAAAAAAACTCCAAATTCCAATTAAAAAGGATAACAGCATTTAAAGTCAGGTCCTTGTGACCTTGACTGTCTCAGTTGCATTATCACAGACTAAATTAACTGTATATTCTTCACATTAACGAGCCTCATCAATATTAATATTATTTCTTTCTGTTCAGGTGGTGTTTCATTGTGATGTTGCTGTCTGACCCACCGCAAGGCTCATATTGCCCTATACATGAAATTAAAAGAGAATTCCAGATCAGAAATTCACCTTGTCCAAATTCATCTGTCTCTTGCCGAAAGCCACTCTCCCAAGTGACCTCTGCTGATGTGAAATCAAGGCAGGAATCTGTGTTCATTGCAGGTGTTTGTGTTTTCATATTCGGGGTCACTGGGTCACACGTGGTAACAGACAGACCCGTGGGGGAAGGCCACAGGTGGCAGTAATGAGTTTGTTACAAAAGTACCCTGATAAGAATGCACGCACTGATTTACAGAACAGATCATGTGACTGACGTCAAAAGCCATGTGGAACTGCTAGAGCCACTCCCAGCATGAAGGCGGCCAGGCTCACCCTGCCCCCCCGCCCCCGTGAAGCCATGCCTGATCAGGACAAAGCTCAGAACAAGCATTTCCCCACCAGAGCTCATGGCTACACTGCTCATTGGTTTTCTAATACTAATTATGAAAAAATCATAAACTTTACAGCTAATTCAGGTGAAGCTTGGAGAGCCAAGACAGGAGAAATGGCGTCTCTATGGGCACCGTCAGCTTTACGGCATCAGCTCGCCGGTACCTGATATTAATAACGATCTTTGACAGGGCGCCTCACCGCCTGATTTCATTACATTCTGAGTGAAAATTAAACCAGAGCATTTTTACTTTATACTCTGAGGCATTTACATTTCAATGTTCCGCACATTAATCAGCGCCAGAACCAGCTGAAAACAGATTATTACAGCTTGATTTGACTGTTAAATTTAAATAAAAAGCATTGTATTAGCGGACATCTTACAATATAGCAGTAATTGCTTTGAAATGCCTCTTACCAGGGACCATATTTATGTTCTGCAGAGAACCTCTGCTGCAGCAGCCCCTAGGACTGCCTGTGGGAGTGCAGTGAGAGGGTCCTCTTTACCGCTTAATGATTCGTCATCATTAGACGTGCTCCAGATGACGGTGTGAGCATAAACAAAGGCTCATTCATCACGGGCTGGGGTACCCTTTACCCTGCATGCAGCATGGGTTTAAGGGTAACTCCTGTAAATGTGCTACATCATCATTAAGGGATGTGTCAGGAATTATACAAAAGAGGAAATGCATGGGGGGTTGGGTGGGGGCTGGGCTATGCATGCACGACACATGAGTGGACAGAGAAATCAATGTCTGTCCAGCATTCCACTGCTCATACAGGAGCCTCTCTCAGGCAGCAGGGGACAAAATCGGACACTACAGGTGAATTAAAGATGCCCTGGACTGGTCGGGGTAATCCATGCAACACACGAGGGACATGACACAGGGGCAACGTGCCAATGACACAGGGGCAACATCCCACAGACACAGGGGCAACATCCCACAGACACAGGGGCAACATCCCACAGACACAGGGGCAATGTGCCAATGACACAGGGACAACGTGCCAATGACACAGGGACAATGTGCCACTGACACAGGGACAACGTGCCAGTGACACAAGGGCAACGTGCCCCTGACACAAGGGCAATGTGCCACGACACAGGAACAACGTGCCAATGACACAGGGACAACGTGCCAATGACACAGTGGCAACGTGCCAGTGACACAGGGACAACGTGCCAGTGACACAGGAGCAACGTGCCAATGACACAGGGACAACGTGCCAATGACACAAGGGCAAAGTGCCAATGACACAGTGGCAACGTGCCAATGACACAGGGACAACGTGCCAATGACACAGTGGCGACGTGCCAATGACACAGTGGCGACGTGCCAATGACACAGGGGAGACATGCCACCGACACAGGGGAGACGTGCCCCCGACACAGGGCAATGTGCCAATGACACAGGGGAGACGTGCCACAGACACAGGGGAGACGTGCCACAGACACAGGGGCAACGTGCCACAGACACAGGGGCAACGTGCCACAGACACAGGGGCAACGTGCCACAGACACAGGGGAGACGTGCCAGTGACACAGGGGCAACAGAAGAGAAATCAGCAAACGCACAGTGACAGAAACCCCCAAAAGACTCATGTTCCTGCAGCGAGCAAAGTCTGTAACTCATGCTTTATGATTTTCTGCAGGTGAGCGTTTCCTCGTCTGAAAGGTCCAAAGTTATGGAGAAGTGAAGGAGGTTAAGCTAGGAGATAAAATGGGGATGGCAGTGACGCTGATTCCACCTGCACTGCGGATTTGTATAAAAAGGTCTTTGGACAGGCATGTGTCGATAGCGAAAGATTTTTGCTAATAAAATGAACTAATCTGTGGCCGAAACAGAAAATGTAAAATGAACCGTCTCCGATTCGTATGCTAATTCCATTAAGGTTTGAATTCTGAGGCCATTGAATCGATGTGAATCAGGTCACCTCTCACGGCCGACCACATTACAGAGAATCCCCAAAGCCCAGGCGAAGTCCTCCATCGTATGAATTGGGGGAAGATCAATTTCCGTGGCAAGGGCTCCTCAACTTGTGCAGTGATCATTTACATAACAGAAACGGAGAACTATAGCAGTTCAGTGTCCTGTCTGGGATTACATGATAGGAACTGCTAGATGGAAGTGCATATTTAAGCATTCTTAACACACTTGCTCAAATTATACACTTTGGGAAATTAATGTATAATAATATGTTTAATAATAATACCAATAACAATAAATTGTACCTTCCTGTGGTGACAGGACTCTCAATGTCACATGACTAATGTTTCCCAGAGTGCCCTGCTCTCACTGCCCCCCTGCTCTGGCTCAATACCTGAGGTGTGGGCGGCTTCTCTCGGGGGCTCCACTTCACAGGCTGCAGACGGCGGGCTGGTCTGCCTGGAGGATGTGCCCAAGGTCACTGTCTGGTCACCAGTCACGATGGGGACACAGGAGTGACGTTATTGATGCCATCCAGGCAGCGGTGGTCAGTTGGGCATGTGCACAGCAGACAATCATCAGAAAGGCAGATAGGAGGAGGAGGTGGGACTGGTCTACCAGGGACTGACAGACCGGCCGCCCCACTGCCGAGAAAGGCTCGGAGATGCACAAATACAAGACTTTTGGAGTGTCAAGTTTTGGAAATGACTTTTGGAAACTCAGTTTGGATTTGAGCCAGCAGATATAGAGAAATGCCTGCTTGTAAAATACATTTATAACCTCTGCTTTTAATATGAATGTCTTTGGACAACATAAAACATGCGTTAACATTCAGGCAGGACAGATTAAGGTGGCGGATCCAGCGCGATCGCTTTCCGATTTGTTTGTTATACCGCAACAAGCAGCGGTAAATCAGATGGTGTCACCAGAGGGGGCTGTGTAAACAGCAGCGACTCGCAAAGGCATCATATTTCAGAGGAAGCCAGGCAGTCTCCAGAGTCACCTAAATAACGATATAAATTAGCTTTATGTGCAGCAGCGGGGGGCAGCGGGCAATTACGACGACACTCCCAGCTGGGTGTAGGCGCAGGCAGAGAGAAACTAAAACATACTCCTAACGGCTTGAAAGAGCGAGCGCGAGTCAGAGAGGGGAATGATGGGTAATTAGCCCGTAAGAAGAACAGCTCTGTTAATTCCGAGGAACGAGAGAAGGAAGAGGAGTGAGGAAGAGCACTCACCACAAACCTGAGCTGACAGAAACAGGTGTAGCCACATCCTGGAAGGTTCTGCATGCACAGTCCCGGCTCACAGGGCTCCAGCTGACGCTCACTGGCATTGCAGCAAAGGCCTGTCCAACCTGGCGATTGAGAGGCGATACAGCGGCTGCTGAGGCGGGCTGTTTCCGGGATGGAGGTGGCGGGAGTCATACATGGAAATGCATGAAATACACACCAGCTGCCCTGATGGACATAGAGTGGCACACAGAATTACACAGGGAAACAGACAGGGAGATTCACACGGAATCACACAGGGATCACACACGGAAACACACACCAGCTGCCAGGAACAGCAGGACACACCGAATCATAAAGGAAAATTCACACGGAATCACACAGGGATCACACAGGATAACAGACACGGAATCACACAGCGATCAGACACGGAAACACACACCAGCTGCC
>JAODKL010000062.1:1461308-1483692 GCA_026780765.1 Petrocephalus schoutedeni
TGAGAGAGAGCTGCAGGGGGGAGAGACAGAGCTGCAGGGGGAGGGAGAGAGCTGCAGGGGGAGGGAGAGAGCTGCAGGGGGAGGGAGAGAGAGCTGCGGGGGGGAGCGAGAGCTACAGGGGAGTGCTGCAGGAGTTTGCAGGAATTTTTAAAATGATTATGTGAGGTGGCTGCTGCAGTAAGTATTTTTTCCTAAACGGCAGTAAAAAGGAATAAAAAAGAAAAAAAAGTACGGACGGCTTTTGTCGGCCCCTCAGGTGAGAGAGAAGCTAATCAGAAGGAACAT
Organism: Petrocephalus schoutedeni; assembly: GCA_026780765.1. Taxonomy (NCBI): domain Eukaryota; kingdom Metazoa; phylum Chordata; class Actinopteri; order Osteoglossiformes; family Mormyridae; genus Petrocephalus; species Petrocephalus schoutedeni. The sequence continues at coordinate 1,461,594 of JAODKL010000062.1, forward strand.
GTCTAACCCCAGTGACTCCATCAGGCATGGCAGGATGTTAGCAGTGTGACTTCAGGACAAACTAAATAAAAATGGCTTCCCAGTGAGATGAAAACAGTAGAAAAAATGGACTGGGAGGGGGAATAGGAGTCTGGCTGAAGCTGTTACTGTGTGCATTAGCGGGAGAGGCCGTCCCCAAGCCAGCACAGCTACACAGGCCCTTCCGGGGAAAAGCCAATGTGTGCAAAGCGCGCAAAGAAGGAGCCATGCTGTGGACACTGCTCAGGTCACATGACAATCCCGGACAGTGGGGGGCACTGGCATTAACGTCATGCCCCATTGACCCAAGTCCAATTGGTAACTGTGGTTACCCAGAGTGACAGCTGGGGAAGCTCCTTCCTGATAGGATGCCCTAACTGGGATGTGGTTTGACTAGTAACCGCAGTTACCCAGAGTGACAGCTGGGGAAGCTCCTTCCTGATAGGATGCCCTGATTGGGGTGTGGTTTGACTGGTAACCGCAGTTAGCCAGAGTGACAGTTGGGAAAGCTCCTTTCTGATAGGATGCCCTGATTGGGGTGTGGTTTGACTGGTAACCAGAGTGACAGCTGGAGAGGGTCCGCCCTGAAGGGTCGTAGAGAGCGTGAGGCTCCATGTTACAGTTGCTGCTCCTCTTTGTGGATATATCACTACCTCAGAAACAGATCAAAATACAAAATGAAAAAATACACATTTAAACACTCCTCTATACGGAAAGGGGCAGTCACATGCCCCATTGACACAGGATACTGACAGCTCTTGTCGCTATGTACAGTAAATGCATCAACTGGGAGCCAATCACGTGGCTCGCTGGCCAGCTTCTCTCAGCCGTCACCGTGAAAACCATGACAATAGTAGCTCTGCAATTAATTGAAGGCACTCAATCAGGTAAGGTCACAGCGGTTTTACCCATTATGGTGCCTTTAAATGTCCCACATTCACTCTTCCAAATAACAAAGGAGGAAAAAAGGAGCCAGCCCACTTGAGTGTGAAAAATAGTGAAAGGAATGGCCTCGAGCCTCTGCAGACACCCAGAGTCACACGATGGAGAAAACGTGCCATGACAGCTTGGGTGGCGGACCGGCCATATAGGAGGGACACGCTAAGAGGTCGCCCTCGGCTCTGAACACTCCGCGACGCAAACTGACGGCTCAATCTCACACGGTCGCCATCATCTGTGCTTGCAAAACAACCTGGAGAGTCCAGGTGTTTTTAAATGTCATGTTTACCTACACTGATTTAGCTGCACATTAATTAAGATGGGATATTGCTAAGGATTAAAAACTCACAAATAATGGAAGAGAGGAACATTAACAATGACTGTCAAACACGCCCCCCTTCTGGACATAATGTCCCAGGCAGGGAAGCATCCCACAAAAGGACATGCAGGCATAAGGCCCCAGCTAAAAGCATACGCTAAGAAGGCCACAGGTCGGCCATCGAGGGCCACAGAGGGAACAAAGGACAACTGTACAGGACTTCAGCCTTAATGTGCTTATGGGCCAGAAGAATCAGGGAGAATCTCCCAGAGGCGAGGATGACTGCATGCCATGAAACAGGCCAAAGTGAACAGCACGCGGCTTCCCGCGCCTTTAGTTGCTCCGCTTTGTTTCTGAGTCTCCAGCGCAGTGAGCTGTTGCAGGGTTCTGACTCATGACCTCACAGCTGGTCTGTCTGCAGTCTCCGGTGAGTCACACTCATTTCTGAGGTTTAATATTCAATATGCCGACTGATGGTACGATTCACCGGCTCATACATAAAGAAGGCAGATGCAACATGTCCGAGTCCGTTAGTACGAGGTATTAAAAGTATAGCAGCGGGATGGGTTGTTTTGTGGGACAGCCTCCTGCCATTAATCACTGCTCATTAACGCCTCCTGTAGACCGTCTCTGCATCCTCCGTCTGTGCGGCGGAGAGGCGTGTTTGTTTACAGGAGTCACATTACACATCCTGTGTTAAGGGTTTACTTTAAGTTGCTCTGGTGGTAATGCTTCCTGTGACAGACCCTCTACGAATCTTCGAGTAGCTACTGAGGGATTGCTAATATACAAAGTAAGCTGACCACAGCTGCTGGTGCAGATTCAGAGAAGCCTTCAACAACAAACAAGGTGAATGGGCCATGTACTTGTAAAAAAACACTGTAAACAGGCTCTGCATTTGTAAACAAACATGGTAAACAAACTTTGTTATAAACAAGCTAAACTGGCCGTGTTTTTATAAACATACAAGGTAAACAGGCCTTGTAATTCTTAACAAAGTAAACAGGTCTCATGCTTCTAAACAAACAAGGTAAACAGGCTTTGAATAAAATTTATAGACCAGACGGGAATTCCACAAAACTGGATTTATCAGTTAGCTGGATAACTTAAGCCAAATGCGAAATCTGTCCAGAGATGAGATGAGAGATGAGAAGAGAGATGAGTTACATTGGGCTTAAGTTATCTGTCTACTGAAGAAATCGTGCTGGGGGGTGGGGTGTTTGGCAGTCATTGCTAACCTTCCCCCAGCCAGGCTGGTAATCACCTGGCACCAATCTCCCTGGAAATCCCGTGTGGTTGAAAGCCGAAATAATGTGCGGGTCACACTACAAGATCATCTGTGGGGCAAGAGGCTCTGACCCAGGCCCAAGGGGGTGGGGGCTCTAGGCAATATTTCAATATTTTCATTTAACTATGTAATTTTCAATCAGAATATATACAGTAGGATTAGTTTACACAAAATAAAAACTAAAAACTATGCAGACCAACACATGGACAAAGCAGCAGATGATTGAACTATATGTTTGTTTGTGTGTGTGTGTGTGGGTGGTTATGCATGCATTTCAGGGACCATTTTTTGGGGAAACAATTATATAAAAAATCTGTGAAAAAACTAAAAATGACAAAAGCCTTGCATTCTGGTTAAGGTTAGGGCTGGGTTAGGGGCTAAGGGTGCCATTGTCGGGTTTATGATTTTTCCCATAAAACTGAATGAATGGTCTCCACAAAGCCATGAACACAATGTATGTGTGTGTCTGCCATTTCTAAAAAGGAAGCGACAAACATAAATAGTATACAGTTTCATTAGGCTCTTAAAGGCCCGTGCTACCCAAGTGAAATTAGAGTAATTACGGGCATCAGCTGATAAGTACAGGAGAGACAGAGCTGCCCGTCTCGGCTAGCAGATAGCAGGCAGAGCACAGGCAGATTCATCCTTTTCCCCTGTGGAATCATTATCTTAATTAATTATGACATTAATCAGCAGAGTCACCCTGCCCCCTAACCCTGATTATGCAAACGCACTGCTGAGCGCCTGTGAGGAGCACACAGCTCCCCCAGCAGGCCACCTCAGCACAGCGCCCCCAGCAGGCCGCACTCTTACTCCTGTTGTTCTCCATCCGCACGCACCCTCTCCATTCTTCTCCCCGACATCTTCCTCAGACAGCATCTCCGGATTATCCCCGTTAATATTTCATGTCAGCGTCGCATGTTTATGCGTACAGATATTATTGATGTTTGCCAAAGCGCCGCACTGCGAGGCTTGCCAGAATGACGGCAACGCCAGAGCTGGCTAAGTGGATTAATTAAAGGCCGCTAACAGGGGAGGAAGTGCCCCTGTAATCTGGCCGCACTGTTCTCGGCAAGCGGCCTCGGCTTCATAGCTGAAACCTCAAGCGTCTAACACGCAACAAACACCTGAAGAGGTAATTAACAGCAGGACAGAGTGTGGCACCGGGGGCACTTCAGAACAGGCCGAGTCTCCATCACCTGTTCGGATAGGGCACGGAAACATTGGCATGGTGGACAGACAATCTACGTCTCCTTGACGACACACGACGAGGTTGTACCACTAGTGTGATGGGTCATTATCTGGCCCGGTAAGGCTGGCGAGCAGCTGAGAAGCATTAGCAGCCTCTCTGCATTTTGTATTGTATTCATAGGGCTCAGTAGCGACACCTTTTGGCAGGTTGCACCCAGGCCTTAATGACCCTTTACACCTGCCTGCAGCATGGGCGCCACTTTCTGCTGGGGAGGGAATGCAAGGCCCAGGGCAGCCCACGGTGTCCCACTAGAAATTGCTTCCTCTCTCCAGCTCAAATCACCCAGGTACACCCTCCCCTCGTCCTCATATCCAGGGGCCAGACGCAGAAACTGGGCTAATTAAGTTAGCAAGATAAATTAGCGCAAGATACACTAAGAGGCAGTGTTGATTTTACAAATGGTTAATCTTAACGAGGCTTACGAAAAGGGTCGACTGGGGAGGGGAGGGGGGTTCGAGGGAAGCAGTAAATCCGGGCCTCTCTCCCACAACCAAGAGCGCCCGCTAAGTTCAGATTTAATTAAAGCGAGATGTAATAAGCGGCCTTCCACCAATGCACGCAAGCGTGCGGTCGGGCGTAAATCAAATCTTCCGGATTGCTGAGCTGGGATCAGACCCCCTCCTGCGTAATCTCCTGTCCTCATGATGGCAGTAATCCTGGATTTAGAGGGAATGTGGCACAGCCAAGCTCTGAGTCAGAAAGCGAAGAGCAGGGAGGCATTCACCCAAAGGCCACAGGTAAGAGGAGCGCCCCAAAGGCCACGGGTACGAGGAGCGCTCCAAAGGCCACAGGCACGAGGAACGCCCCAAAGGCCACAGGCACGAGGAGCGCCCCAAAGGCCACGGGTACGAGAAGCGCTCCAAAGGCCACAGGCACAAGGAGCGCCCCGAAGGCCACAGGTACGAGGAGCGCCCCAAAGACCATCTGTACGAGGAGCGCTCCAAAGGCCACAGGCAAGAGGAGAGCCCCAAAGGCCACAGGTACGAGGAGCGCTCCAAAGGCCACAGGCACGAAGAGCTCTCCAAAGTCCACGGGTACGAGGAGCGCCCCAAAGGCCATGGGTACGAGGCTCTCCCCAAAGGCCATGAATATGAGACGTGCCCCAAAGGCCACGGGCATGAGGTGCTCCCCAAAGGCCACGGGTACGAGGCACACCCCTAAAGGCTACGAGTACGAGACACGCTCCTAAGTCCTCAGGTACAAAGGCCATGGATACGAAGCGTGCTCCGACGACCACAGATGCGAGGAACGCCCCAATGGTCTCGGGTACGAGACAAGGCCACGGGTACTATGTGAGCTCAAAGGCCATGGGTACGAGGTGTGCCACCACTGCCATCGACGGTGCAGTAATACAGTCTACTACGATGCTTTACCCAGCAGAAATGGGCATTTGCCGCAGGGACAGAGGGGTTTTGTCGATATGGCCAAGAAGCTCTTTTTACTTGCCGTTATAAAAGCCATGAAATCCAGGTTCCTAAAACTCGAAATGAGTTTTGCTGGCAGTGATACAAATGTCAGCCTTCGACTTATGAGAAGCGGCAGACATCCTTTGCTAGTGATCTGGGCTTCTAACATCTCCACGAAATAAATTTGAAAGGTTGAGTCATATTTATGAGTAACAGAGTAACGAGTCCCACGCTTACTGAAGTACTCGCCAGTGTGAGGAATGCTGGAGCAGACAGGGGTTTAACACAGGAGGCTACAGTGAGCATGGCACACTAATCACACTGCAGTCATACCACATTAATCACACTGCAATCACATCACACTAATCACCCCATGCTGATCACACTGCATTAATCACACTGCAACCATGCTGCGCCAATCACACTGCAATCCTGCACTAATCACACTGCAATCATACCACACTAATCACACTCCATGCTGGTCACACTGTTTGAACCATGCCACACTAATCACACTACACTGATCATGCAGTTCAAATCATGCACCAATCACTAATAACATTATACTGATGACACTGCACTGCTTTGGGTGTGCATGAGCAGGATGAGCTCAGCGTGCATATGCCCTGCCGCAGGTCGGATGGGCTCTCGGGGGCTTCCTGGCTGTGGCTTTCCCCTGAGCCATCACTCGCTGTGACTCCCTGTGACTCGCCTCCTTAGTGAGCAGCCTGAAGCTGGAGAACACAACAATGCAATTCAGCGCCACTTGAGCACTTTGTTTGGTCGCACTGCCAGGTGATCCCAAATAAAGGGCCTCGTCCGCATTCAGGAGCATGCTGCGTTTGCGAGCAGACAGACAGAGAGCCACCTTCCCGAGACCCTCACTGTAGCTTCACCATGCTGTTTCACTATGCTCTATATTTATGACTCTTCAGGGTCAAAAACTTCATAAAGCTATAAATGACAACACATTTCAAATTACATGGGAAAAATGCTAATTCATGCAAATTTATGCACATCATATAAATGACTTCAAATAGGGGTCGGTCAATTACAATTAAAAAACACACCGATACACTGTGAAAACAGGACAGTATGGAGACAGCCACAAATTGCTTATCTGGGAGTTAACGCTTCTGCGATATCAGGGGTAATCAGTTCATTCATCCAGACTTAGGCAGAACATGGAACCATGGAGATGCTTTTAGAGATAACAACAATGGTCTGATGCGCACTTCTGTTCCTGTGAACACAAACTACAGGTGTCTGCTGCAGCAGACCAACTACTCCCAGAAGCCCACAGTACAGAACTGTCATCACAGTGCTACCTGGCTTCTTTGCTAACAGGAAACCCAAGCTGCTTAACACAAAATCTGTTTGGTGGGAGAGAAATACGCCGGATATGGCAACACCCACCAAAATGGTCTCAAATTAGTCAGTCCCAGTAACTGGGGCTTGAGGGCCTTGTACATGTTGGAGTCACTCTGCCAACCGCAAGATCTGAGCAGCAAGCTTCTGACCAGAGGCATACTGTCCTTTCCCAGGGAGCCGCATGCTGCCGCTTGTTTTTGGAACCGACCCAAAGCTCAATGTACTACCAAACACACCAGAATCCAAATAAAAAATGTGTAGGCGGTGCGACTGTGCCCTCAGAGCGGCGATAAGATCATCAGTGAAACACATCACCTTCAAGGTCATCTGAGCCCTCGCAATGATTCTCGACCCTCATTAAAAGTGTCACCTTGATCTCAAGTCTCAGTCATTTACATCCCAGTTATGAAATCACTGCTCAAAACTTTATTTCCTTAACATTCTATTGCATTGCCAAGTGTATTATAAATATCTGTGACCTATTTAAATATTCCCCCGTAATGCTACTGAACTCTGCGTATTTGTTGTCCCTAATTCTCTGTGTATAAACGGTCAGATCGGCTTAATGAAATTAGCTGTTCTCGTTGTAGTCCCACACAGATCCCCTCGTTTACAGCCATGCGATTCCTGCCTGGCGTTACTGAAGTTCGGCACGTCAGTCACGACTAAGACTGGAAACCCTCCGTATTAAATGATCTGTCCCAGATAGCAAAGACTTCTGACCGGTCCCCAGCCTCTGAAAGGTACGAGGGCCACAAGAATGTACCACTGAAACCACCATGCGGGCTGAATCTGAAGGCTGTAATTTCACCCTGACGTCAATGGTTGCCATTAGATGCATGTGTGAGCCGAAATAACAGGCTGAGTGGGTGGGGGTGGGGGGGTGACCTCTCTCTCACCCGGCCAGCACCGGCAGGTCTCCCCGCCGCCTCTCGCCACACAGGTGGAGTTTTGCCGGCAGGAGTGATGCTGGGGGTCACAGGGGTGGCGTGGCAGCTGGCAGAGGGCGCCGGAGTACGGTGGGGGGCAGATGCAGGAGAAGCCGGCTGATGTAGCAGACTCCACACACGCGCCGCCATTCTGGCACAGCTCCGAGTCGCAGTGCCGCAGGAGCGCTGAGCAGTCCGACCCGCCCCAGCCCGGGGCACAGCTGCAGCTGTGTCAGGGAAACAGAGGTGCTGGGGTTAGCTCCACAAAAACGCGTCGGAAAGGAGAATCAGGATCAGGCACGGACCTAGCTGATTGGCCGAGACGGGGGTGAGGGGGCGGGGTCAGGGTGGCAGACACCTGCACACACAGCATATGGGAGACCCCCCCCCCCAAGCCTTATATAAACACACGCCTAGATGTATGAATGTGAGTCTGGTACAGCTCTCCCCCCATGTTTACTGGGCCAATGGGTTAGCGACACTCCCGGCACATTGCAGGCAGCTATGTGCAGGACACGGGACACAGCACACAGGACACAGGCAGTCAGTGGTGGCATCAGGGTCCTCGCTGTCCACACGGGGGCAGAGCAAGCTCTGCGTTGCAGCCCAGTTAGACGCTGCTCTAGACACCCCCCATCCTCAAAAAGGGGCACCTCAGGTAAAACAAAGCCAGGCTCTTTCCAGTGGGACACAAAGTGTCCTGCCGTGATTTTAAGTGACTCTCTGTAACACTGTGCAACTCACTGCGACTTGCAGCGACTGCCAAGAATTTCTTGTCACTTGCTTGCCTTGTGGTGACTCCCTGAGACTCGCCTGCCTTGTGGTAACTCACTGGAACACGCCATGACTCCTTGTGACTCCCTGTGACTTGCCTGCTTTGTGGTAACTCCCAGGAACTCGCCATGACTCCTTGTGACTTCCTGTGACTCTCCTGCCTTGTGGTGACTCCCTGAGACTCGCCTGCCTTATAGTGACTCCCTGAGTGACTCCTTGTGACTCGTGCCTCTTTCCTCACCATGCCGTGGCCAGTTTTGGCCCCTGTCAGCCGTTACCTGTAGCCGGTCAGCAGCCTGACGCAGGCGGCTCCATTCGTGCAGAGCTGCAATTCGCCTTTCTCCCTCTGGCACAGTGGCCCCACCCAGCCGGGCGGACAAAGGCACAGATAGCCCTGTGTGGGGGCAAGAACAGCAATTACTAATGACGAAGATGATGACGGAGGCTGTGACCTCAGCAGGACAAGCCAGACAGACACTGGTGTCAGTCTTAATGATGTCATGACAACAGGAAGCATCCGCAAAGGTCCCCCCCGTTGGCATCGTATGAGGGCACTGATGCCATTCATCTCCATTCATCTCCACAGAACACCACAGTTGCCGTCAGCTTCACGAGGAAGCCAAGCAAGGGGAGGTTAGTATTTCACTTCTGAACTGTGTCACTGTTACTTACTACACCGTGGTTATCTGCACCTCCTTATGCTCAGTGCATATTGTCCACTACCTCCCTGCATTGTCACTGTCACTTACTACACTGTGGTTATCTGCACCTCCTTATGCTCACTGCATACTGTCCACTACGTCCCTGCTGTGTCACTGTTACTTACTACACCGTGATTATCTGTACCTCCTTATGCTCACTGCATACTGTCCACTACCTCCCTGCTGTGTCACTCAGCCTGAGAAAGGGACAGATGGATGGACAGACAGAACGAAAGAAAGAAGTAAAGGAAGAACGAAAGCACCCCCACAAGTAGAAAAGATGAATATGGCCGGGTGCCATTGTGGGGGGTGGGGGGTACTGGCCTTCTGAGACCAGCTTTGGCTTAAAGGTGACTTTAGGAAATTCTAAAAACACTCAAACCTCCAGGGACCCCTCACTGCATATATTACACCCCTGACGAGCCGGGAGATGTTCATGTAGAACAAGAAGCCGGATAAGCGGGATGTAGGGGAATATGGAAATGTTCCCACTCGGACTCGGCGGGAGACGGCTGTTTAGAAAAATAGGGACAGACTTTGCTCGGAAAATTTCAGGGGGGAAAATGTCACATCCATCAGAAAGAGGCTGGCTTTAGATCCTATCTGCATTTTTACAATAGTGGGACCACAAAGCTTAAATTCAGAGCCCCGTCTCTTAAAAACTAAATCAGAGACCATGACAGCTAAACGGCCCAGGGCCTTCAGGCTGCGTTTGCTCAGCTGTCTCCAGTGCTGCAAACAATGAGCCGGGGTCCAGCGGGGCTGCTCTGAAAGGCCATGACCCCTTCTCTTAGAGTCCATCAGTGTTACGCTGACAAGGACAGCAGTTTGGGGTCGCTAATGTGATTCTACATTGCAGGCGCCATGCAAACAGAGGATAAATATACAGACATCTTATGATAAACTAGACTGCCCACTTCTGGCAGCTGGAGGAGAACATGATCTCATTCCAGCTGCTAAATAACTTCCAGGGACTACAATTCCCCCCAATAAGCTTTGGCTGGAGAAGAGAATACAGGGAACATAGCGCAGGACATAGCGGGGGGATGTCTGCGCGGGCAGGGCCGCGGTCTGGGAGGCGCCGGACACGGCCGCGGGACGCGACCGCAGGACACAGCGGGTGACTCCCCTGCTGCCTGCAGCACCGCCTGCCCCGCTCTCACCACCTTGCGTCAGGTCCAGCCCCATTATGCTGCGGTCCGCCGTAACCACGGACTCACCGGCGGCAGCAAGGGAAACAGAACCTTGGGAAGATCAGGATTTCCATCATAGGCCCTGACGTTGGGCGGAATTACTGATAGAACGGGAATTTTCCATCATCTATCCTTTCATCTTCCGGCTGGGTGCTATCAAGACTTCATCAAGATGGGGGGTGGCGAAAGGCGGGTGCCAGAGCAGGCTGCACAACAGCGCAGAGCAGGCTGACAACGCAGGCGGCAGAGCCACAGGGACGCCCTACGTTAAGAGCAGGACTGCTACATAATTCCCAACAGGCACAGCCTAGACGGCCCGCTCAGATTCCAAATGAGGCCCAGCCTGAGGCTCCATGCCCCTGCCAGCACCACTGAAATATTTTTCTTGATGAAATAAATGTATTTTTCCTGATAAACGACAGTTAAAAGAAAAAAAAAAAGAACTTTCATCAGCTGTGGATTTTTAACCAATGGACGCAGATGGAGGTCGATGCGTTCCCACAGCAGTTACACTCACACACAGGACGGCGCACGCACACACAGACACGCACACACAGACACAGACACACGCAGCACACAGACACACAAATATGAAACCCCTCTCCTAGCCTCAGCAGGCAGCACGGTCAGCTCACAGAACATTATTGAGACATTTTGATGACATGCAGGACTGGATGTGGGCCACACACCTTCAAACAGGACATGTTTGCGTGTGGAAAGGCAGCAGCATGTGACCAATGACCAGGAGATGAAACAGAACGATAAATGACTCAAACCTGCATTATACAGGGGTCTCAAAATGTACCTGCTCTCAACTTCATGCCACAGTCACATGACCATTCACATGTCTCTAAGTTAACAGTCAGCCTCCTAGCCTTGTGGGTAATGTGGTGCCTGAACGTTCACTGCTTGTTATCTTGACGCAGCATGATCATGTTCAATATATTCAACTCTTCTGGAGTCCAACAGATGTACTAGCCTCATTTAGGAGTCATTAAATCCATATTTTCCATTTAAAAAAAAAAAATAATACTTAAAAAATGGGCAGAATATTTTGGAAATGAGTAGAAGTATAAATTATGAGCACAGGCAGTATTACAAAATGTTATCTTTTGTGTTCTTTATTCATGTTATTGCCTTGTCATGAATAAAAACTAGTAAAATTTTAAATTTACATATATAAGCCTCTACACTTCCTCGACATCAGCAAACAGGCCGCAGATGATTCCTGCTTAACGATTAACTTCACATAGAGGTATGACTTTGCTTTCCTTCCATTTTTAAACGTGACCTTTGCAAAAGGAACTAAGAAAAGTTCACAGGTGAAAACGCGACGTTTCTACCAGCTTATCTCACACTCTTGCGGGTGCCATTACATATATTATGCCCTTTAAAGAGGCGTGCAGCAGCTGAAGTGAGCGACTGGAGAGCAAAAACGAAATTCTTGAAAATTCTTCTTAGCGAGGCGGGGTACTTTGTGCACGTGCTGAGACAGAGCAGTGTACATTTTGGAGAAATCAGGGCCAGCCAGTTCCAGGAACAACCGGGGTGGGGGGGGGCAGGGGTGGTAAGGGCCTCACTCAGGGCCTGACACCCCCTTGCTTACCGAGTGCAGGTCCTGGCCGTTCTCACACGGCTGGCCACATTCGGCCAAAGTGTATTCACATCGCAGCGCAGCAAAGCCGGGCTCGCAGACGCACCAAAATCCATCTACATCTGAAAAAAAGAACAAAACCATTTGCTAAATTAGCCTTTAAAGCCTGTTGCCTGTCAGCCACCCTCTCCCCACGGTGCATAATTTCCCCAGAACAGAGCCTTCCGGAAGTGGCTGGAGTTCCCTGCTGCAGTACGTGCTGTGCCGGTGCCTGCCGTTACCCGTGACACCAACGAATCAGCGTGTGGCATCAGGGTGGCGTGTCACAGTTCCACCAGGCAGGAGTCATTTATGAATCCCATCAAAACGCATTTTCCGTGGACGTGTGTCACGTTTCAGGGCAGACGGTGGCACAGGAAGACGATGGTGGTCTGAAGGGGAAGCACCCAAATCGAGCTTTTATTGGAACAAACGCACCGGTGGCGGGGACCGGATTCTATCCAGGGAAAAATTGTGAAAATTATACCCTGGAGTTCAGTGAACTAGCCAATGTAGAGAGGTTCTGGGGGGGTGCCCCCCTCCCCCAAATTGTCACACCGTGATCAAACAGTGGCAGTGTTCACTACCACTCACTCCACAGGGGCCCCTGGAGGTCTCAGAGCCACCACACTGAATAATAAATATACACGTTGCTTATCTAGGAGCTGCTGAAGCAGAATGTTCTGTTGACCATCTAGTTAGCTATTAGATAGCTTCTGACTTAACTTGCTGGCTATAATGTTTTTGTTTCCGAAACCTCTGCCTGGGGAGTTTTAGAGTGGGACCCCAGAATAACGCTTATTAACCGCAGCCAGCCCAGGACTGGCAGCTCACTAAAGCCCCCAGACCGTCTTGCTCCCCCCGCCCCCACGCCTCCATCCCCCGGCTCCTTTCTGTCGCTCTTTCATTTTCTTGCTTACTTCGAGGCGGAGAACAGGAAAGCGTTGCGGTTGTCAGGGAGCCGACTTTATATCCGGAGGTAACGAAGAGCGCGGCATTCTTCCGAACCCTCGGCTCCATCAGAACCCCCCCCCCACCCCGCAGTTAATCACACGTTCGAGCCGAGGTTTAATCATTAATGATCTAAAGAGAGGTGCATCGTTTTTCAGAATGCGGCCGTGGTACACAGGCGGCTGGCCGAGGACCACGGTAATTGCGCTTCTTACAGGAAGTGAATTTATTATGCGGTAAGAGAGGGTCCCTGGGTCCTTCATTATCCCTAAGATTTACCGCCTAATCTGTGCTGTCATTCTGTCTCAGCCACGTGTAGCACCTATTACGCTCGTCAAACGCCCTGGCTCTGCACTGGCACAGGCATTACTCACAGCTGCCGTTGCCATGGCGACACACAGAGACTCTCCCTGGCTCCCCATGGATGGGTGGCAGAACCGCGGCCCTGGTGGTGGTGGCCATGGGTCCGCGGGATCTGCCTGAAAGGGGGAGGGGGCTGCAGAGCGTCGCTGTAATTGGCTGCAGGAGGGAAAGATGACTTCCCATCCCTCCCGCACTAATCCCGATATCCGGGGGAGTCGAGTGGCAGCGGCTGGGTAAACCAGTGCTGTTTGGGCCTCGTCACAGAAGTCGCATGACTTCTCTGGGCGTCTCTCGTTTGTGGAGAGGCACCTGCTGCTTGAGGAGTCTTATTAGTGTGCAGTGGGCAAATGAATGGCTCGTTTTGGGGCAGCCTTTCAAGGCAAGGCTTTACACTGGGGCTTCACCGTGGGACTCCACTGTGGGACTTCACCCCGGGGCTTCCCTGCAGGACTTCACCATGGGTCTTCACCCCGGGGCTTCACCATGGGACTTCACTGCAGGACTTCACCGTGGGATTTTATCCCGGGGTTCACTGTGAGACTTCACAGTGGGACTTCACTGTGGGTCTTCACCCCGGGCTTCACTGTGGGACTTCACCATTCACCCACACATTTTCATCCACCACCTTCACTTGCCTGGCCTGCGAGTGACTAAATGATGTATTTTGTGCTGGGATGCTCAGCAAAGAGCCCCCTGCTTTGCTCACGGAGCAGAAATGGCGACCACGGCCCTTCAGCACATTAACTCTCTCATTTATCATCCATTACTGAAATGACGGTGTGGCGCTGATGGTTAATTGATCCTCATGGAGGTCGCTGCAGATGAGGCATGCTTCAGATCTCCACATGAGGAGGATCCTGTTAGCTGTGACCCACAGAGATGGGAGGAAAAACAGGGAAACTCTTTTGGGGGGGAGGGGTGGCACAGTTGGGATCCTTCAGGTGGGATGCTGCGTTCTCACACAGCTGGAGCTCACAGTTTCAGGCCTGCGGGGCAAAGTGGGGGCCAGTCGCTGGAGACGGGAGGTAATATGGGGGCCTCTTTTCGCCCACTGGGGCTGTCTGTCAGTACTGAACCCCCCATGTGCCATCAACAAGCTGCCCCCCCATGTGCCATCACCAAGCTGCCCCCCATATGCACAGTATCCAGTATCACTGAACCCACAAAGGGTCAAAACAGTTCCATAATATGCAATTCAATCAAATGGTGCCAACAGCACAGCCCCCCCTCCCCATACCCCCTCCGCATTACAGTACCCCCTCCTCCCTGCACCAGACGCCCTTGAGCCCCGATGCCGTGCCCCCTCACATGCTGCGATACACAGAGCAGCTTGGAAGAGTCCAGACCGGCGAAGCCGATTAGCGGTGGGCATCTGCAGAGCCGTGTCGGGAAGTGAAGATGTGCTAATGTTTCTGAGCCTCCAAAATGAGTTCAGACAGGTGAAAGGAATGCTTTGTGAAGTTAATTAACCCCCCCCGGCCCCACCCCCGGCGTTCATTACCTTTAAATGGAGCCTCACACTGGCAGGAGTAATTACCCGCCTGGTCAATGCAAGCGGCGCTGTTCTGGCAGGGCGATGATGCACACTCGTCAATGGCCGTCTCGCAGGCCATGCCTATTAAAGATAGGGGGAGGGGAATCAGAGGGGCAGGTGGGGGGAGGAGGGTCATGGCACGGGCTGTGTCACCAGGCTGTGAAACAGTGCAGGTAAAAAAATCACAAACAATCACTGTAATTGAAGGAGAAATCAGGGACATCTCAGCTCAGAGGCAGAGCACAGGCCAAATCACTCCCAGGGACGACGGAGGTCACGCCCCATCCATGTCCCAAGGCACACGAGAACAAGAAGAGCGTGTGACCATTCCGTGGCACCCTGCCCCCGTGCGGGCAGACACGCTCGTAACCGCGGCTGAGGTCAATGCAGCCGCCTTTGTACCGACACCGAGCTCAGTGACATTCATCTGTGGTGATTTCACAAGTTGCCAGTGGACGGTGGAGCCCACAATACGAGACGTTAGGGAGACTCCCATGGCAAGCGATTACAGGCAAAGTGCCTAGGCAATGTATGGGGGGGGCAGGGGGTGGGGGAATTTCACTGGCGGCTACCTGTCAAGCCTGTGAGGGGCGCACGCATGCTAATAAACATAAATTACATTACGCGCGGCCAAGCAAGGACTCCACCTCCATCTGGTGCACAAATACTCAATTTCCCTGTCAATTTGCCACAAAGTAAATAAATAAAAAGTGTACGGCATGCAGAAATAAGGGAGTGCGTGTGATTCTGAATGATGGGGTGCGCGAGGGGAGCACGGGGGGCATGCGGGGTGTGCGAGGGGAGCACGGGGGGCGTGCGGGGTGTGCGAGGGGAGCACGGGGGGCATGTGCAGGGTGGGTATCCAGAGGGGTTAGTATCCAGCTCTGGCTGAAGCTGAGCGCGAGACTGAGAAGGCCGCAAACGTCCAGCATCCTTGAACACCTGTAGATCCTCATTCTGTGGAAGGTCTCTCCTCTTTGAAACATCCTATTAAAGCTGAGGAACTCCAATTACCTCAAATATTTAAGTGATTATCAGTTAAGAAAAAGTTACACAAGAAAAATTTATGCTAAAGCTATTAATATTGACTATAATAAACCAACAATCCCAACGCTGAGCCAGAGCTCATAGCAAAGCAGGAATGAACAGCGTAAAGAGAAGCAGTGAGCCTCCACTGATGGTGAATTAATGCAGAGCCTTCTGGTTATCAGTCTGTAGGCATGGGAATGCCGCAGCGCTTAAATGCACGGGGTCTGCGTGACAGACACTCCACGCACCAACACGACAACCAGACATCCCGAGCGACCTTCCCGCTGATCCGTAGGGCGCGCAGAGCCACTCAGACCTTTAATGAAGCTGCAGAATTCGGCCCTTTCCCCCACACAGTGACTTGTTTGCATTGGTGTTACTGTATACTGCTTTGGATTTTTAATGTCGAAGAAGTTCACTTCAAATCTCCAAATGAATTAAAATATTCTGGGAAAAAAAACGTTAATTATAACGCAGAGTTTCTCTGGTCAATACCCAAGGACAGCTGTTTGTGTAGCATCACAAACACTATTTTGCCTTGGGAATGTGCATTTGGAGGGGGAGACGTTAGTTTAAAAGTTGTGTTCTATTTGCCTATGCGTATTTATAGACACGCACGTGTCAAGGGGCCTGTTTACCTGTGGTTCCATCCAGACAGAGGCAACAAAAGCCATTCAGCGCATCGACGCATAGTGCCCCCTTGAGACAGGGCAAACGGAGACACTTGTCGAGTTTCACCTGCAAAGGACAGAAGGTTCTCACCTCATCAGAAATCTGCTGCCGGTCAGCTCATGGGGGTGTGTAGAACAGGCTCACATCAAATTATTTCCATTTACTGAGACAAAGAGGGTGAAAAGGACCAGACAAAAAGAGCTAGTGGCAGAGCAGTGGGGCAGAGGAGGTATGAGCGAGGGGTGTAAAGAAATGCACGCTTGACATGGATGGGCCGACACAAAAAGACACGTACGTGGCGGGGTGGGGAGACAATGTGACCGGTAACTCAGCAATAAATCACCAGTAACTCAGCGATAAATCACTGGTAACTCAGCGATATAACACCGATAACTCAGTGATAAACCCTGGTGCACAGAAGCACTCATAGCCTGGTGTCCACAGGGCTCACTCACATGAGCGTCTGTGTTCACATCACAGAACCGACCTGTTAACCCTATTGGACCCCCGCTAATGCAACCACATACTAAGGTTATCGACCGCTAATGCAGCCAAATATTAGGGTTAGCCCCATCGCTAAATGGGCTCACTCTGGCGGCCTTTGGGTGGCGTTGTTTCATGTTCAGAGAAGAACATGAGTTTGCAGAGGACAAACCGACCGCTGCCAGGCACACAAAGGCCGAAAAACAGCAAAACCATTCCTTTCCAATCTGGGTGATTCGATTTTTTGATATTTAAATTTACTTAATTTCTTATAGAATAGAATAATTACAGTGTGGAGGAAGGAGATTTAAAAGCTGCATGTGGAAAATTAAACACCAAAGTAAGAGGAGAGGTGATAACATGGAGGCGATTTTGGCCCTTCAGTGAGGCAGAGGTACTGGCTGCCTCACCTCCTGCTTTTTCGCTGCGCTTTTATATCAGATCAGCAAGACTAACTTCACTATACACATACGCGAAATACATTAGCTATTCTACGGAAAGTGAGGACATATAGGTGTGTGCAAACATGACATTGGTGACATACAGTGAGAAAGCAGACGGTGCACTTGGTCAGTGAGGGAGCGCGCGTGGGAAATGAGGCTCCTCTCTATCTGAAAGGGAATTATGGAAATACAGCAAATTAAACTTGCATCCCTAATAGTAATGTTTGTCAGGGAACACAGGGACATACCCAGAACCAGGGGGAGAGAGCGATTTTCCCAAACGAAATGGAAATATAATAATATCAGTATTAATGTCTTGTTCAGTGCAGCGCGCTCTATAAATGAAGGTATTTAAGATTCTGATTTAGCCACTGCGTTATATTAATATTAATGTTCAGCTGTGTACTGAGTTCATTCCTCAGTATGACTAATGGGTATTAATCAGCAAATCAATATGCAATCCAGCAGATCACATAATGGTTAGATTTGCGAGCGTTTTGCCGGGAAGCCCACGATATGCTCGCAGGATCTTCAGTGAAATCTGACGAGAAGATCATCTTTGCGTCCTCTGTGGAGGAGAGTCCAGAATGTGTCTGATGGGGAGGATCAGGGACTGATTGAAGCAAAATCCTTGCAGAGTGAACACGCTCTGAACACACTCTGAACACGCTTGGTGTCAGGGGGGGCCCACTCCACACTGCCTGTCACGTGCGGGGGTGAGTGTGGGAGGCGTGAACCCTCCACCCACCAGTTTTCCAAAATGCATGTGGAGCGCCACCCTAGCAGACCGTCCCCCTGACAGCTGTAGAACGTCTAATAACTGCTACAAGCCGTCTAGATGGACCAACCGCCCCGTGCCCAACCGGTGGTCCAGGTCCTGCTGACATGCCAGCATTGGGTCACTCCTCACGCCCTAAGCCCCACCACACTGCCTTTGTACCCTATAGTGTATGCGGCCCCAAACTACAGCCTTTGGGCACATTTCACAAGGCTCCTTACTGCACACTTATCGACTCTGACGGGAAGGCAGATGGAGGGTGATATTTTTGGTTTATTAGTCCATTTAAGTGTGACTTCAGGTGTGTGTGTGCTGGTTTGTCGGGTCCCTGGCACCACCGTGAGCTCACTGCGGGCACGTTGGCGTGCTCCTCCTCCGTAATGTGAGGACCGCTGTCATGGGTTCGAGAAAATGAGCCGTATGTACACGCCGATAAAGCCCCCAAGCCAGGAACACCATGCTTCACATACAATTCAAGTCTTTTCATGGACACAGCTTGTAAAAGCATGTGGATTCACGGGACGCCCTGAAAAGCACGTCGCCCGGCGTTAATGCACCTGCACCCCACTTCATCCATGATTAGCAAAATGAGCTCGGGGGCATATTATTAAGACGACTTTATACATAAAAAGAACAAGCAGTTTTGACAAACACTCAAACTTTATGCACAAAATGATTCAATTTAAATTCCCAGCAAATCCTGAAAGACAGATGAACTGTTAACCTGCGATGAGCCCCGCGTGGGGGGAATCATTTCTGCAGCTACGGTGGTTGTGATTAATTTCACAGGTGACCCCCCTGAGGCCTCGGTGAGCACGGGGGGGGGGGGGGGGGTGATCATCCGCATGTAGGAACACTGATTCCCTCCGCATTTCAATCAAATTTAAATCAAAGCTGGCTCATTCCACAGGAAGCTGCATGCAGAGTCTAACACAACTGCCCTGTGAAGATCATGCAGCAACAGCACTAAGCCTAACTCTTAAAACGCAGAGCAGACTCAATGAGACGCGCCCAGCCTGGGGTCCCCCATTAATGCTCGGGCTCTCACTGCTGAGCATGTAGAAATAAACATGCCTGCCTATGATGTACATATTTCCATGCTCCCTCTACGCCGCATTGTTTATAAGTGTTGATGATGTGCCAGTGTGCCCTGTGCCCGGAATCCAGCCACAGCCTTTGGGTACACCCCAAAGGGACAGGCCTCATCCCCGTCATCTTCCTTCATATTCACTCTCTGACCTTTTATTTAGTGAGAAAAAACAAAAGGCTACCAGCGGATTCAGAACCAGTCCCTCGGGTCGCTGCGAATGAGCTGAATGCAGGAGCACCTTTCCTTAAACACCCATTTGGTGTGGATGGCAGGCTTCGTGCGCACGGCAGGGAGACCCCGGGACCAGCCGAGTGGACTGCATCAAACGCCAAAGGTATTTACAGTGGCGTCGTGAGCCTAGCTGAGCTCAGCTCTGCGTCTGGACAGCTAAAATACGCTGACGCTTCCAGGAGCCCAGCCAGAATCAGATTTACAGGGAATGTGTTTGCAGGTGCCAGCGGCTCTCATGCACACAGCAGATACTCTCAGGCAGGGCAAGGCAGTGGTTCAGGTTTACAATGTGCACGTGCCGTTGATTGCGCGCATGTCAGTACAACATGTACGGCACAGTACAGTGAGGTACTTGCGTGGTAATGGCTGTTACGAGTGCCGCCGAGCTGAGGTAACTGGGTCAACTGCTCATAAGAGTGATGGCTTGTGGGAAGAAACTGTCCCTGTACCCGTTTGTTTTGGTGCACAGTGATCTGTGGCACCAGCCAGAGGCGGTGTTCCGGGTTTGGGGGGGGGGGGGTCTGTGACGGTGTTCCCCGTCTGCTTCCTGATCCTGGGGAAAGGGGGGGGTGGGGTGCAGTTGGACACCGAGCAGCTTAGTCTCATTTAGGCAATGGCATGTGACGGCTGAAACGATCCGGCGTCATGCGGCTTTTATAAACTTATAAATCTCAGCTTCGGTTACATCAGCGCAGTACGTTTCCGGTTCAGATAGCAGGTTAACGCCACGGAGCCCAACGCTGACATTTCACGGCACGGCCATTAGTGACGTGGCAGGGCATGTCCCCTGACTAATGGGGTGACCATCAGCATCCTCACCACGCCACAGATTCTCATCATCCTTCAAACTGACCATGGAGCAGATCTGGGCTGCTCCCCATGCCATAAAGGCCAACAATCATCTCCTCCTCATTAATAATGCAGTCCCCCCCCCCCCCCCCCCCCCGTCGGAAAACAGGCTTTAATCAGAGCTCCATCTCAAAGGGGGGGCATCAGGGTGACTGGGGAGTTACTGCCGAAATCATAGAGAAGCACTCCCCCCGAATTCATGGTACGAACGATACGTGAAGCCTGTGTGGTAATTAATTAACTGGTTAAATATTTGGTGGACTTTAATTGGAAAAACAGGATGAGAGGCAGCGGCCAGACAAACGAGAGTAAATGTAAAAAGCGGCGAGGCGCGGGTGGCTGGGGGTGATTCACGCTGCATGCTGGCGTAAACACCCTCTGTAGGCCATATTTACCACACGCTGCGACTCAGTCTTAATCCTGCCAATTAACCAGCACGCTGTGATCTGCAGAACAAATCAGGGGCCCTACCAGTTATTGCCTTTACAGGTTAACATCCCCTGGGAGCGTTTTAGCAAAGTGCAAAGTCCGGTGAGCAGGGACGCTGTTCCGTTTGTGTTCGTCTTACAGCCGAATCCCAAAGGTTTCCAGAAAGATGTGACACACCCAAGTGTCTGCCTGCCCATGCTGAAAGACACCCCTACATGGGGGACAAAGAAATATACACACCCCGGGGATCAATACTAGCCAGAATGCAAGACTTACAGAAGGGCAGCTTAAGTACCACAGCGTGTAGGCATGGATCTTTCCCCATTCAGTTGATGATGACGATGTTTTTAATGATAAAATGAACCACAATACGAATAATTCTAGGGATTCTGGGATGGGCGGGAGGGCGCTGTTGCTTTTGTCACCACGGTTGGTCTAATCGCTCAGTTCCATGACTTAGTTTCACATTTAAATGCTGCTGTGCGGAAGGGTCATCAATTCAGGAAGCTTCTGGAATAAATGCGGGTCTAACATGGTGGATTATTCCATTACAATTAGCCTGATCATTACAACCAATTAACTGCACGCAGAAGCCAGGGTTCTCATTGGTCAGCAATTTGGCCACGCCTATTCTCCCCTTAACATGCCTTTGCTCAGCCCCTACACCTTGCAAACATGCTGTACACTTGTTTATACACTGTGCCAGAAGATTAGGTCAGTAAATGAGGCGGATGATTTGTGATGAAGGTCCAACCTTGACTTGACCTATAATTGTTCCCCAGGCTTCTTATCCCAGCATGCTGCACATCGCCCCCTGCTGGAGGTCAGCCTGCCTCCTCGCCACTCAAGGACAGGGAGACGCTGTGTCCATTAGATATTAGATGCCCAAAGCCAGCTTCCAGCTGTCGGACAGGACAGATGCCCAGTCAGAGCACTTCCTCAGACATTTCTCTGAGAATAACCTGCTTCATCAGGCAAGAGAGGGAGCAGCCGGCGCGCTACTCAGGGCAGACGAGCTGACAGTGATCAATGGCTCTGCTCGGCGTCACGGCAACCGGCTGGCAGCAAGCGGCCACGGCAACGCCTCAAGCAGTGAGCAGAACCCAGCCTCTGCCCGTGGAGTGAGGGTTTCCCGGGAGATGGCTTCCTTGGTGACCACTTACCCAGTTAGTATGCTAGGAGTTTGCACACAGCTTGTGTGAATATACAGTACAGGCCCTATACCTGCGGTCTCTATTCAGCTACAGTCAGTATTCAGGCCCTATACCTGCGGTCTCTATTCAGCTACAGTCAGTATTCAGGCTCTATACCTGCGGTCTCTATTCAGCTACAGTCAGTACTCAGGCTCTATACCTGCGGTCTCTATTCAGCTACAGTCAGTATTCAGGCTCTATACCTGCGGTCTCTATTCAGCTACAGTCAGT
>JAODKL010000062.1:1494914-1545807 GCA_026780765.1 Petrocephalus schoutedeni
GAGAGAGATGGCCGGCCAGGGCCTTACCTGGGGGAGAGGCCATGAGAGAGAGATGGCCGGCCAGGGCCTTACCTGGGAGGCACATGCACTCGTAGCTCCCAGTGAGGTCCCTGCATGTCCCTCCATGGAGACACGGGTTTGAGCCGCATTCATTGATTTCAGTCTCACAGTGAAATCCTGGCAAAGGGGGTGTGTGATCACCATCTGATTAAGACTTAAACTCCTATAAAGAACATGTCTGAAATACATGGTCCCCACACACATCAGCTCGTCGCTTCCTGTACAACCGCCATGCTGGTCTCATCAAGCCAGATCACTCCGCATATCGCTACACGCCCACTTCGCTACACGCCCACTTCGCTCTCCATCTCTCGGGTTGAGTGTCATTGTACCTTTCCTTTTTTTTTAATTTAGCTTTTATTTTTATATTACTTTCAATTTTCATTTGAAAATTATTTTTTACAGCATGGTTTTATTAGATTTAGTGGTTTTAAAGATACATTTCTATTTAGTTATTTTTATTTAATTATTTTAGCTTCAGTTTAGGTTTTACCATCCTTTTTTGTCCTAGGGATAGAGAGTTGAGCTACTTCATGTGTGATCATTAGAGAATCCTACATGAATATACGCAACATGGACAAAAGATGTAACAACTATCATTAATTAATGGAGATTAAAGATAAATATTACTTTAGCTAAATTTTATTTAAAAAAATAACAGTATTTGACGTTTGCTTTTGTTTTATTTTAGTTGGTTTCAGAAGGAATATCTATAGTTTGTGTCTACCCATTTTATTTTTTTAATCTTGTTTATGAAAACGTTTTCTTATCGTTTTAGTTCTGGTCAGTGATAACCCTGCTAGCCCTGCTAGCCTTGTTCAGTTAAAAAGTCACCCCCAGCCCTGCTCCCCCGACACAGCCAACACCAAGAACGACCCCCAGCGTGTCTCCCCACCCCCCGGCGTGTCCCCCCCCTGGGTCTTGATTAATATCGTCGAGACAGCTCCCTCTACAGGTCATTAGGCATGTGAACACAGCACAGGGAACCAGACTCATTTGTCAGGGTAAAAAAACAGGCTGAGATGCCCCCCCACAATGGCCCAAAGCAGAAAGGGGGAGCACTGAATAAAGGAACGAGGACAGACAGACTGCGGGAGCCAGGGGAAGAAGAGCAGGGAGCTTTCCTCCAGAGACCCGGACAGCTTACAGGACCAGGAAGGACCCGCATGCCCGCCTTGGCAGCATGGCATCAGCGAGAGGTCAAAGGTCACCCGGGCGATGTTCATACTCAAATGCTTTCTGCAAAGGAAGTGCAATCTCCAGGGGGAAGCACTGTAAATTTCACCCTTACAGCTGCGAGCTCCTTCAAATCCGTCTTCACATCGACTGGAACAATGTGTACGGGTAATTACTCCAATAACCTGCACAGCGTGGCTTTTAAAATTTCATGCTGTTTGGAAAGAGAAATACCACACTAATTGTTCCTGGATTAAGTAAATATAGACTAATATCACACTGAAATTTCTTTTCTAAGCGCATGTTTCATTAGCTCTGTCCAGTGCACTTTCCATACCGTACAGGGAAGCGTGTTCAGATGGCGAGTTCTTCACAATCGCTCCCGGTCACCTACCAGTGCCTGCCTGCTATGTACAGTCATCAGCACAGCACAGACACCACAGGGGCACTGCATACATTTCACACCCTTCACTCAACCTTTATAGGCAAATGCATTTCTATGCATCCTATTGTTATGATGAAATAGAAAGATTTATGTCATGGATATTGCATTTTTCTGCTGATAACATAAATAGCACTTTAATGCAAAAGAAGTCCATGCAGACACGGACACATGAAAGGCCATGGACACAAAATCACCACCAGCACAATTACAATTATCATCATCACCATTTCTTTTTCAGTAGAGTATTCCGGAACATTCTGGTCCTCTTCTGCATCTTAGCCTAGCTCCTAGCCCATGATGGTGATTCTGTAACGAGTCCAACCACACTTGGGCCTCAGGATCTCGTTATCTACAAGTCCCCCAGGACAAAGCCTGCCTCTGCTGGATGGATTCAAACAGGCCAAAGGTTCGAGTGCCAGTGTGCCCAGAGGCATGCAGCCCCTTAACCAGTCATTCTGCCATTAGCTCACTTTCCCCAGGATTCAAAAGATACTTCCAGCTTACGGTGATTAGTCGGCCAGGGCTGGGATTTGGCTTCAGCAGTGTGAGGCCTCATCTCAGCCCATAGCTTTAAATACCAGATGAAACAGGGAAACTTGTATGCAGTTATATGCTGGTCAGACTTACAGTATATGCAGTTAGCGGTTTCTGGAACTCCTGTCAAAGTCAAAGACTCTGATCACATGTTTAAACAAAACTAAATAGACAGTGAGAAGATGGTCGCTAACTAGCTGGTTAGCAGAAAAGTGCAGCTTCTGCATCTTGTACGGAACAGGGGCGTCACACAAATGTGTGGCCTGAGTGGTGCTAAACACCACTGCTGAGCATAACCTAACCCCACATTAACATATTAACCGCAGCACCAAACCAATATTATTTTCAAATGGACTCTCAGATAAAAGCATTACCGATGTAAATAAGCCCAGCGCACAGCGCTGTGATTGGCCAGGGCCTGCTTGAATTTGACATGCCTCATCGTTTCACATGACAGTAAAGGCAACGGACCGAGAAATGTACAGCCAATCAACATCCAGAGCCGGGGGCAATGGAGCAACCAGTCCGCTTAGGTCCTATCTATCTGCCTGCCGCTCCGGCAAGCATCCACTTAGAACAGAGCGAGCAGGTAAAGTCCCAGCGGGTAAATGAGCAGAGCGACGCCTGGCAGCCGCAGGCGGCGGCCACTAGGGGCACCATCAGCCCAAGCCGCATTCCCTCGCAGGCTCCGCATTAAGGTCACACTTCTGAAAGCTTGTTTAAGTGCAAAGACGGGCCAGAAAATCAGCCTGAAATGTGATTTATCAGTATGTCTGGGAACCTGTGGAAGGGGCCCGGTGCCGGGTGGCGTGCGGGCGTGCAGGGAGGTGTGAGGCTTTCGTCGGCTGTACATGATTCAATTACGCGTCCGCCGGGACATGGCAGGGGACAGATAACAAAAGGGAGGCGCCCTTATCTGCCGCCCATCTGCCCTTCCGGAGTCTTCTCTTGTCTAGGGGGTGCTTAGGGTTTCTGAGTGTGCCATCTGGCCCAGTGGGGAGATACTGATCTGACGCCTCACTCCGGCACGGCCTTTGGGACGGCGTCTTCTGCACAGAAAACACTAGAAACATTTCCCAGCGTAAACCAAACGTCGCGATATCAGCGGCGTGCGAGGAGGCCTGGAGGAGAGTGGTGGAGGCGGGGCTTAGACGCGCTCCAGGACGCAGACGGGGCCCCCCTTGGGCAAATGGCGAATTCCGCCAGTGATTGGCTAAGGGAGCATTTCAGCCTGAGCCCCACTGCCTGCTACCCTGCCACGAAGCAGGAAGGACTGTCAGAAACGCCGCGACGTGTTTGACACAGGAAGGTATCATTCCATCACGGAAGCGCGGCGCGTCTCCCAGGGATCCGGGATTAAAGCTGCATGTGGCTGTCCAAGACCAGCCCAGCACGTACAGAATCTACAGCACCTAGAGACAGTATCTTATGGTAAATAATTAGCGCAAAGTCAGTTGGGCGTTTAATACAGTTATTAAGGTATAGAAGGCATTGCTTGACAGAACTTGCCATGAAGTACTGCAGCTGGTTTTATGGATGCCGGCGAGGTACATTGTGAGCTGAGAAAACTGAAGTTGCTGTATTTTTCATACAAAATGCGAACTGTGGGCAGAGACGACCTTTATTCATTTCTCTTCCCTGTGCATCCACGGGGCGAGACGCGAAACCCAACACGAAGGCAGCACAGAGCAGGCAGTCATTTTGGCTTCATTCCGGAAGCTTCATTCCGTCTGTGACAAGAACTCCAGCAAATAAAATGAGTCAGTATGCAGGAAGGGTAACTGCATACTTATAACCCCATCAATTAATCTCTTTATTCAATTACTTTGACGTTTTAAGAATCATCTTCATTAGTTAATGCATTCTGATGATGGTTTTGTCAAAACACGTCAAGCCGATGATTTCATTGAAGTTAAGGTAGAACCTAATAGGCACCGTCTCGCCGCGCTCGGGACGGCCGACACGTCGGCGGGGCTGTCGTGCCTGGAGCCCCTCCCACGCCAACCTCGACTCCTCGCCCGCCGGTCGCCATAGAGATTTTGGCGCTACACACAAACAGTGACTCGCCGACCCTGGAAGGGGGGCCCACAGTTTACCTGTATATGCGCGGAGGCAGAGGCAGGTGTAGTTCAGTAGCGCCCCCTGTTGGCTGCCATCCACACAGGTGGCCCCATTCTGGCACCGGTTGGGGTGGATGTGCCAGGCGTTGTCCACATGCTGACAGAACTCGCCTGTCCAGCCTGGGGCACAGAGACACTGGGGGGGGGGGGAGCATGTGACCTCTCACACTCGCGCATTGTTCATGCACATCATCACATCACAGACAACTAAAACAAACCGTCATTTACCTTACAGGGCTCATGCCGGGGTCTGCGGCGGTTTTAAAGGACGGCACGGCGCCCCCCGCTGGCAGCAGACGCGTGCTCCCATGTCACATTTCACACGTTAATTACAAGTGGGAGATGAATGAAAAGTGGGTGACTGAGCAGGTCTCGCTCTCGGCGGGGGGGCCTCGGAAGCCCCATTACAGTGAAGCTTCCAGGCCGTTCTCAAGAACTGCGTGGGGAATGTCCCGACCCGACCCAGAAACCGTGGGGTGCAGCCCCTTAACTGCGTAATGACCGAGCACATTAACGGCAACTTCCAGGAAACGGCAGCAAAGCTTCAGGACTAAATCACCTGATGACAATTCGGCCCATTTTGAGTTGGACCCTCATCTTCCTTAGGGAGAATGACCTTCCTGCATGGTGAAGCACTGCTGTGAAAATCAGCCAGTCGGTTGAAGATGAGAGAGGCAGCTTTCATATCCAACAGCGTCCAGACCAGGCCGCCGGTGATGAATGCTAATAAACTCCCACCCTGTTAGGCTCCACTCCTCTCCCGCTCCAATTAGCTGCTGTACCCCCCCCCCACTCTGACTGACGGAAACCACATCCCCCAGGGCCACACGGGGGCGCCGCCCTTCAGGTCCTCCGTCATGCGTCTCTCTTCTAGTAGTGACTCACTCAAAGATCCCAGACAATTACTATCGCCCTTCAACAAATGTTAAAACAACAAAGCAGGGCCCGTCGCTGCCTCCCACGCTCTGCCGAGGTCTGTCCGCCCGGCAGCCCCCTTCAGATGGGTCCCCAAGAAGTCCTTGTGCCACATTCAGACGAGCCCTGAAGGGTCATTTGGCCATCAGGACATCACGTACAAGGACTCAACACCGCCCCCCGCCCAAATCCCGCAGAAAGGCTGACGCTTGACTGACGTACAATTTATAAAATCCACAGAGGCTGCCCTTCAGCTACGCCAGTCCGATCGGACTCCAATAGGCCCAGGCCGAGATTAAGCATCCCCACAAACTAAATATCAGCCAGGACACAATAGCGACTTATTTGGAAAACAATGAGGCACTCAGAGAAAAGCAGCTTAGCAGTAGACAGATTTAAAATAAAGGCATGGATATCGGAAAATAAGCGAGGCCTTTTGTGTGCGGGCGGGGGATGTGTTACCTGCGGCCTTTCCGCCTTTGCTGACAGGTCCTCCATCGGGGTGGCCTGGTATGTGTGGTTACATCCAGTTACACCCGGTTGATCCCGGTCATACCCAATTATACCCGTTCACTCCTGGTTGGTCCCGGTCATACCCAATTATACCCGTACACCATACCAATTACACCCAGTTACATCACAGTTCACCCAGTTATGCCCCATTCCCCCCAGGCAGTCACTCACACGATATCCGCCGATAACGCTCAGGCACAGCCCCTCGTTCAGGCAGGCGATTCCCAGCATGCCGCAGTAGTCCATCACGTCCTCACAGTCCTGGCCAGTGAACCCTTGATGGCATCTGGAAAAACACGGAAGGGGAGGCGGTTTGGGGCAGACATCTGAGTCTGGGGGCTCACCTGGAAATCACCAGAAATCCACCGTCATCAGAAATCGACCTTCTATTTCACAGTCAGTTCTGACACATCCATGATGACGGCCACCTAATGACAAGTCCCCACAATTGGCCTGTCCTGATATTATCAGCTCATTCACACAGAATTTTCACTCGGGCCCCTCGGCCTGCTCCATTTGACTGTGGGGGACTTTGGGAATTTGCTGACTGGAATTAGGAAATAATCTTTGCCGAGGCGAGGCGGGGATTCCTGCTGTGTTTGAAATGAAATGCACAAAGCGACGCTGCCAGCATCTCGTCAGACTGTTAGAGTGATACAGTCCTTAATTACAGGAGTTACAGTCAGGTGGTATTACACAGTTACAGTACATTCCTACACAAGAACTACAGCGCGAGGCGGCACAGTGATGCTGTGTCCAGCGGGAGGCGGCACAGTGACGCCGTGTCCAGCGGGAGGCGATCACAGTCTGTATCGTGGCCTGCACCTCATCAAGTCTTGGGGTGAGCAGAATGATGTGACCGTTGGCCCCCTGAATGTGGCCCTTAACTCCCAGCTGCCTAGGCCTGTCTGAGCCCGCCTTCTCCATTGTACATAATGTAAAGTAACGTAATCACGTCTGCGCGGCAGTGTGCGACTTCCTGTGTGCTGGAGAGGCACCTACAGCAGGCCTCACGTCCGAAAAGGGGGCAGGGGGTTGGGGACCCGGCCGGTTTCATGTCACCTGCAGCGGTACTGCTCTCCCAATGGCGTGCAGCTGGCATTATTGCGGCACGGGTTCGAGCCGCACGGGTCTCGCTCCTGGGCACACACAGAGCTCTGGATGGGGGTAAAGGACAGGGCGACCTTCAGGCAGAGGCTGAGAGGAGTTACTCCGAGGAGCAGAGACGTGTGGCAGCACGGGCAGGGGCGTGATCGGGAGGCAGGCGAGACCCAGAGCACCGACCCATTCAGGGGAACACGCATCCAGAGGGAGCCGCTAATCAGCACCTCAGCCAGACAGCCCTGTCCCCACTCGCCTTCAGCGAGAGAACAGGAAGACGGAGCGAGAGAGAGAAAAGGCATGTCAACGACAAGCTGTCCTCGGGGAGGGGGAGCGGAGCAGAGCTAACCTAACACACCCTATTGAATATTTAAGAGGAAATCTGCAATAATCTGGGCATTTATGAATTTAAAGACCCCCCCCCCCATTTTCATATATACGAGTAGAATATTCACAGCAGTCATTTGTGAAGGAGGGATGAAAGACAAGCCCGTCCACATCCATAAACATCAGCAGCATAGCAGATGGTACCCGGGCCGGTGGACAGGGCGGCAACGCCAAGCTCAAGGTCACACACCTGCCCCGCCCCCCCCCGGCCACGCAAAACAGCTTAACCCGGCGATAGGCCTCCGGTTCCTGCCAGCGGCCTGAGTCTCCTTGCTGCCCCCCGTCTCAGCCATTGCAATAACTGTTATTATGACGACACCCATTGCTACACTCTGAAGGCAGTGCCTTCATTTTTAAGTGAAATTTTGTATTAATTAGTTCCTCTGAGACAAAACAAGATGTGTAGGAGGGATGAAGCGTCCTTACATTGTCGGAGGCGTCACACGCCTGCTGGTGGGGGAGGCCGCGTGTGACACGCTCACAGCCGGGGCCCGAGAAGCCTTCGGAACACACACACACGTGTCCCGTGGCCGTCTTCACACACGTGCCGTTGTTTTCACACGGGGATGAGTCACAGGAGGAGGACTTCCACTCACAGAAAAGGCCTGAAAAGAAACATCATTGGCGGGCACATGAAAAGAGACAGCGGCGTCATTCGAGGTGAGGCGGAACGGCTCAGTGCAATTGGCCGGTGCGCGAGATGAGACAGAACAGCACGTCATTGGTCGATGCATGAAGTGATAAACGGCACAGCAGAAGAAGCACCGAGTTACAACATGTTACTGTATCGCATGCGCACAGAGATATCAAACTGCAGAGTGTGTGCGCACATGTGCGCTCGCGCGTGTGTGTGTGCACGACGCTCCCAGCTGAAAACCACTTTCATCTGTGCAACCCACTGCAACTCTTTCAAACCAGCGAGAAAGCCTTTCATCTCAGTATAAGAGCAGCGATGATGTTCGGTACCATTACTGCTGTACTGCGCTTGCGTTAATTAAAGGAGAAACCGTCTCTCTTGCGATTACGGTGTTCACATGAGAAGCTTGTACACATTCTGAATCTTTAGGACTGTTTACCAAAACAGCAACAGGATGAGCTTCTTGGATAATGGCGAGGTCATACCTGGGAATATAAACGTACACGTTAAACGTGTGTGGCCCAGCTTCTGAAATAGAAGAGCACCAGGGAGCAGCCTCACTGGGGCCCCCATGAGGCCACCAGCCACATCAGTCGTCCCCACGGCCCTCATTGCTACCGCCTGACCGTCTGTGTCACGCTGCCATGTCTCGGTCTCCCGCTAATGCATATGTAACCCGCACCCTCTCCCACTTACACATTTTGCATCCGAATCTCCCGGTTACCGTGGGAACGTTCCAACGAACACGACAGATCAGTTAATACATTATTTAACCACGGTGAAACAAGGTCTAATGGCAGGCGGCCAGGGTGGCTCAATATCATAATGGATTCGGAGGCACTGGGAGAAAATGAAAATGATGGAGGCTTCAAAATGCAGAGGCATCTTCTGCATGACGATGTCGCTCAAGCACCGGGAAGGCGAATTAAAAGGCGGGTGCGTGTTCGAGCAGAGCGTCTCTCTGACTAAATAATGAGGGCCGTAAGGATAAATAAAGCAGCGGGGGACGGTCCTGAAGGACGAGGCTGGGATTCACGCCGATGATGGAGATGTCTGCATGCTGCCTGCTGTGCCATGACATCGTAAATATTACGCTCTCTCAGACCTGTGAGGATGACCTAGTTGGAGAGGTTCCCGGTCTTGGGCTCAACCCTCCTGCTGTTCTTGCCTGCACCCACTTCCATTTCGGGACTTTAAAAGCAGCTCGAGGTTCACAGAAGGTCACGCTATGGCAGCCCATCACTCCAGGGTAGGGAGCAACACTTCCACGGGGAACCTTCTGGTCAAAGGGCCTCCACTTCCACGACCACGAAACCACCTTTGAACGAAGAAGATGGGCGCCTGGAGCGGAGCTCTGCCTCACGCTTGGGCATCCGGGCACTCTGTCAAGCCTAATGCACCAGCCCGCTGTCCCCTCACTGGCGCGCTCGTTCGAGATCATCTTGCCATGGGTTAATTTTAGACTGAGCGGACGCCAGGTTCAAGGTGAACGCGGTTTGATTTAATTCCCCTGGCGAGCCGCTTTCATTTCTGTGCTCGTCATCGAGCAGGGGCTCATTCATCATTCCCAGGGGCAGGAGCCCTTTGTTAGCATATTCCGGCACGCTAATCCCCAGGCGGTCGGCTCCCCTGGTCCCCTGGGGGCCCCGCGGGCAGCCATTAAGGGCCCGCAATCCTACCAGAGTCAGTCCTCCTCCTCCTGCTTTCCCTTTGCAGGCCCTGCTGTACCGTAACTTTACAGGTTTACACAGCTTGCCTTTGCCAGAGCCGGCGTACGATTTACAGCCGCTGTTACCGGCCCGGCCAGCGTTCGCCGATAAAACCGCTACATTTCAGGAGAAGCAGCCCTTATCGGTCCCGCATACCTGCTCCTTCATCTCCGCTCCTGGGTGGAAACGGCACCGGGTTCGAGAACAACCCCCCCGGTGTGGCAATGCGCCGCCTCACCCGGGATCCAGCGGAAGCCCTTCGTGAGACGAGCCGATTCGGGAAACTCAGGGAAGCGCTTAATAAAGTTGCCCGCACTGGCGGGGGAAGCCTTTGAGCGTGACACAAAGCACGGCGCCGGGCGAAGCCTCCTGCGCTGCGTGACGCAGCGTGAGAAGGAGCACTTTCAAAACCGAAGCCATTTTCAGGATCAAAACAAAGAGGTGCGCAATCAAACCTTCGGCTGTGAGCAGATTAAATGGGTGAAATCCCGCAGAAGGGAAGCTAGATGCAGGCGTGACGGCATGACGAGAAGAATCCCAAAGCCCGCTTCCTTTCTGCGTACACGGCACGCGAAATCTGCGAGGCCGTACATGTCGGACATGAGGTACAGCGTAAAACGCACTGTTCTGCGGCCGCCACAAACGCCAACAAAAGGCGATTTACAAAACAGATCTGGCACACAACGCTCTGCGATGGGGGAGGGGAGACCAGGAACCGGCGCGGCGAGAGAACGGAAAGGGACACGGCTTTTAATGAGGGACACCCCAAGCCGCGGGAAAGAAAAGAGCAAATCCGATCGGAAGGGCCCTGGGGGCCGGTGGCATTATTCTGCGAGGCCGGGTTCGGGCCCTGCCAAGGCAGCCCCCTCGCTGAGTGGCCGGCCTGCTTCTGAGTGATAAATGAGGGGCCGGCCAGTGCCGGGGAGGGGCCGAGGGAGCCTCTAAGTCGCGGAGGTGAGCGTGGGACGGGGCGATCATTATGATGCGGTGACCTTCACCGAGGACGCCAGGCTTGGGCCCGCCTTGTTCCCCTGGTTATGTCGTACTGGCCAATAAAATGTTTCCCTGGGTTTCCAGATGCATGCCCAGCAACGGACTGGCATCCCATCCAGGGTGTACCCCAGCCTCGGACCCAGGCATCCACAGCCTGTCTGTATGTCCATGTCGTCTGTGTCCGTGGTAAAGTCTAAGCAGGCCACGTTTTTAAATACTATCTCTGTGGTAATAACTGCATTTTCATTGCAAGATGAATCAGAATTGGCTGTGGTGTTGACCCCTGCTTGTACCCAGTTCTGTGTGGAATGGGCTCATAAAAAGAAGGACTGATGAATGGATGGAGGAATGGAGGGATAGAATGAATGATTTTTCATTTTTTAATGAAATCCACCATTTCATACCTGTCGAGGGCGACCAGCTGCAGTGTTTAAAAGCAGTAATGATTTCTCCGGCCCGCACACACAAAGAACAAGCTGTCTAAGCACTTACATTATTGATACGCCAGAAAGCGTCCCACGGCTCATTAATAGCAATTAAAAGCTCTTAATGGGCTTGAGGAACGGTAAATGGCGCTGCCTCTGGTGTGTGTGTGCGACCCTGTTGGCAAATGTAAGAGCCAGTGGCTTTCCTGAGCGGCAGCATGTCAGTGACCAGAAGCCAAAAGCCGCTTCGGAGGGGATGGCGTGGGGTACATTGCAGTGGCACAACAAGTAACGCATATGGCTAAAAACACAGGTTGTGGGTTTGAATCCCTTCCCTCTACTGTAAATTGCTGTGGATAAGTGTCTGAAAATGAGCCAAAGACTTACCTGTAAACCCAGGGTGACACACACACCGGACAGCGTTTGGGGCAATGCTCTCACATCCGCCATTGAGACATCTATCATCACAGAGACGGACCACTTCAGAGCAGTTGATACCTAAAGAAACATTAGATGAATATAATAATGGTGCATTTTCAGAATATTAGCCAGTAAACACATTTTCATGAGCAGTATGGAATACCCTAGAAAGGACAATTTAGGGAATATAAAGCATGATCCTGCCATTTGGTAATTAATTAGGGTGATGATGAAACAAGGATAATTCACTTATTTGACCTGAATCGAGGGCTATATTCAGGGGCGGGGACACAGGGGCTCTGACTTCAGACGAAAGCTGATTGGCCCACGGAATGCCCCTCTCTCCTGTAACTGGCTGCTGCAAAACATATCACTAGCTATTGATATGGCTGGGCCCTCTATATGAAATCAGGCCCCTCACCAAATCCTAGATTCACCCCTATTTCATTTCCACACGTCTGCAGAAAAACCCAATCCCTCATTTCTCCTGAAAGACAAAAAGTTGGACCCCAAACAGCGGAGGTGTCCTTCACAGCTGTGCATCCAGCGAGCGAGAAGATCACAGAGAGGGAAAATTTAAGGGGAGGAGGGGAGAAAAGAGGTGGTATAGAAACACATTAGTGAAATAATTATGATAATCAGAGAGGAGAAACGGGACAGAGATTGCTGCCTGAATAAATAGCCTTTGGGGGAATCTCCAGCTTCTTGAAATAATTGCAGTGCACTAAATAAGGAAAAGTAGTAATTATGAGAAATAAATAATAAAGAAGTAGCTGCTGAGAAATTGGCGAGCCACGTTCACGCCGGTGGATGTGGTCACAGGACGTCAGCCACACGAGCCCCAGTTATGCTCCTACTTCTTGTAACTGAAATTGCCAAGAGAGTTTGACATAAATGCAGAAACCGGCAAATTGCGCGGTTGGCACTCGGGGCCACTTTACCTGCAGGGCGGGGAGGGCATACGCACTCGTACGCCGGCCCTCGGAGCCCGCACACGCTCCTGGCCAGGTGGCGTGTGCCCGGCCGGCCGCCAAAGTGCTCACAGAACCTTCCGGAAAAGCCCCGGCGGCATGTGCAGCTGAACGCGTCGTCCCAAAGGGCAGCCCTGCAGGATCCGTTCCCTGCACAGAGGCGCCCTGCCGCTTTAGGGCGACAGCGGTGCCCTCTCACCCTGACGACCACCCTCAGGCCCGCCTCACACAGCACAGGACCACCCTGACGGACCGCTGCGAATCGGTGCGTCCCGGGCTGGAGCCACTTCGGATCCACCTCCACGGTCCCTTTCAGGTAACTGGGAAACAGCAGCTGGTCCGGAGGATATGCAGTGGTGGAACAGCTTCCGAAGGTCTCCTCGGAGACGTTCATGAGATTAATCCCGTACGATTCCAGAGCGTCTTCGGCCGA
Organism: Petrocephalus schoutedeni; assembly: GCA_026780765.1. Classification (NCBI taxonomy): domain Eukaryota; kingdom Metazoa; phylum Chordata; class Actinopteri; order Osteoglossiformes; family Mormyridae; genus Petrocephalus; species Petrocephalus schoutedeni. Next base: position 1,507,754 of record JAODKL010000062.1, read on the forward strand.
AACGAGAAGCTTATCCCCGAACTGTAACTGTACGGGACACATCTGTGGGAACGTCCACAGCGCGCTGGAGAGGTCCCCTTCATGCCCGCGTCCTCCAATCTCCCAGCATTCCTCAGGGCTGGAGCACATCGTCTTGGCCAGCGTCCACCTCACCTCCAAGGTCTGAGGCTCCAGCAGCCATTCGGTAGAAGCTTCTCTGTCACAGACCATCTGTCCTCGGCTTCCTGCGTCCAGGACACAACTGAGGAGAAGCAGGAGCCTTCGTAGACGGACCTTGGCGAACTCCGACTTCATTCTGGCCTGCGTCTTCATCGACCCCCCCTCCCCCGCTGGGGTGGAACAGCTTTGTCAATTTGTGACTTGAAGGATGCCAGTGAAATTCAGCCTAAGCTCAAAAAAATAAAAATAAAAGAAAGAAAGAAATGGAAAAAATTTAGCAGTCAATTTATTTTCCTCGAGCACATAAGATGGGCAAGATTTCTTATTCCGGTACAAATTATTTTTGATAGAAAAAACAAATTAGGTTATTATTTAAGGAGGAATCAACCTGCCTCTTAGTTCTCTGGCTTCAGACCATAACTAAACCCCAGATGATATCAGCAAACTCTCGCATGATTATACCTACCGCTCGTCATTTGTATGTTTGCACAAACATTACCGGAGGTCAAGGAATGCATTTCCCCCACGCTGGAAAATTGTTTATTTTCCCCACCCAAAATTAAATTAGACTGATTTATTGGTCATGCGGTATCTGACCAAAACATGTTTATTAGCAAAGTAAGCCTCTAATTGATCCTTTCAGGCGAGTGGCTGTCACGTCTCACACTAATGGCGAGGGCTCCGCACTCTCAGGATTTCATTCACGCTCAGAGATGAAGTTTCCATATGAAAACAGCCAGATGGTATAACTCGATACACATCCAGGTAATTAAATAATGTGCCTCTAAAAGCTCTGCATCTGCACCAGTATCTAGGGCACGTCAACGTCTTCATTGCAACAGAAATAAGAATGTTAAATACACACTAAGAACAGTATAATCCCACAGTATAATAGTCTCCATTGTCATTTATTAAGAGACTGCTACTGTGACCCCAGCACCTTGTGCGTAATTTGACATTACATCTATGCTTGTATAATGCATTTTGTGCATACTGTACATCTTGCATGTACATTATCGTTCACTGTTCTGCCATTTGCCATTTATTATCCGTCATCATTACATGTTGTTTCAGGCTGCAGGCAGGTAAATGTGCAAATATGTTTGTACGAATGACAATCAAGCTTTCCAGCCCCTGGATCGTCAGTCAGCACTGCGGAGATGATCACACATGCGGCGTACGCCATATGATTCACCGCCGGTGACGGAGGTTTGCCTTTCTGTTACAGAAGCTTTACAATAGAGCCCCAGCGCTAAACAACGTGGCGACAGGCTGTCAGCCGCTTGAGGGCCCTCCTCATAGCAGCGCGTCTGATTCACGGCCCCCTCCGTCAGCCTGAGGAATCGGCCCGTCCTCCTGCTTGATGCTTCCCCATAAACGATAACATCCCGGCTCGTCCGACGGGAGGCCGGGGGTGGAGGCCGGACGCCCAGCCGCGCCCCGGCAGAGGCCGCCCGTGCTCCCGGAGCCCCAGATGGGCATCGCTCTGGATGCTAGTGCCTTCAGTGAGCCCCGCGGGCCGGCGCTGTGCCCATTCCCCCCAGGCCCCGCTCCGTCCAGTCTTCTCCAGATAAAGTGTTGCGAGAAGATAAAGCGTCCTCGTACTCTGGGACGGCCTGCATCCGCTGCCAGTGACATGAGTGCAATGCCAGCACCATAAGTAATAAATAATCCTCCCAACGAGGAGCGCGAGTTCAGTGCCGGCGAGGACGTGACCAGGAGGGGGCGCCGGAGCAGCAATCCCTCGGGGCGTCTGCGGTGCCCCGCTCTGCCGTCCGGCCCGTCCAAAGTGACAAGGGGAACGAGAGATAATAAATGACGATGACCGCGAAGATGGCAGCCATGCTGCTCGGGTGACCGTAACCAAGCACAAGGACGGAGATCGCGGCAGGTCGAGATGGAATGACGTCCCTCCCGGGCCCAAGCTGCAGCATTCCCGACAGACATCGCAAGGCTGAAGACGGAGTTTAAGGGGTCATTTGCAAAGTGCAAAAAAAAAAAATCCTGCACAATTATCAAGAATTTAAGGGGAGGGGAGACTAAATGGAGAGTGCTGCTAATCTACATGACAACAAAACATAACGAAACATAAAACACAATGGCAAAGAACAAACAGACAAAGGCCAGGCACACTAGATAAGGCTGGATCTGGTGTTTAATGCACACATTTCCGCAGACGATAACGCCGGACGGTAATCCGTCTGTGAAATGCTCTTACTACAGCCCCACTGCTGCTCAGCCAGTAGTCAACATCCATTACGGTCCTATTCTCCCTGCAGGTCATCTCCCGGGGGCTGGATCTAATTCACCACTCCCAGTCTAATTCCTCCGGGAGTCTAGACTCACTCATCACGGGCCATAATGAACAGAACCATCTGGAGACTGCGGTGAAGTGGAGCGGTGTCTCTCGATTCATGTTAAAGCTAGAAACAAACAGGACACTGTCAAATCCAGGTGCTTTTGGTTCCAGAATTGTCTTTCCCTCCTTCCCTTTATCAAGGAGATGGAAGGATAGGACCCCAGCCACATGGAAACCCCCCCGCCCCCCAAACCACGGAGGACAGAGCTGGAACCCATCAGCACAAGAGAAATCAGAATGACTTGTCGACTCTTTGGGGAGCAGAGGGGGATCCTCCCTGTCCTCTCAGCTTCGTGTGCAAGCATGAAGTGACAAAAATCATCAGCAACGTTGCCAGTAACCACAATGTCTGGGACTCTAATGCAAGGTGGAGCACCACCTTTCAGCATAGAGCAGGGGGCGCCCAAGGCTCGGGACCTGCCCGACACCTACCCCGAGGCATTAACTGCAGGCAGCGCAGGGTAGGGGGCGCCCAAGGCCCGGGACCTGCCCAGTAACTGCCCAGACGCATTAACTGCAGGCAGTGCAGGGTAGGGGGCGCCCAAGGCTCAGGACCTGCCCAGTAACTGCCCAGACGCATTAACTGCAGGCAGCACAGGGTAGGGGGCGCCCAAGGCTCGGGACCTGCCCGGCACCTACCCCGAGGCATTTACTGCAGACAGTGCAGGCTAGGGGGCGCCCAAGGCTCGGAACCTGCCCAGCAACTCCCCAGACGCATTAACTGCAGCCAGTGCAGGGTAAGGGGTGCCCAAGGCTCAGGACCTGCCCAGTAACTGGCAAGACTCATTAACTGCAGGCAGTGCAGGGTAGGGGGCGCCCAAGGCCCGGGACTTGCCCAGTAACTGGCAAGACACGTTGACTGCAGGCAGCGAAGGGTAGGGGGCGCCCAAGGCCCGGGACCTGCCCAGTAACTGGCAAGACACATTGACTGCAGGCAGCGAAGGGTAGGGGGCACCCAAGGCCCGGGACCTACCCAGTAACTGCCCAGATGCATTAACTGCAGGCAGTGCAGGGTAGGGGGCGCCCAAGGCCTGGGACCTGCCCAGTAACTGCCCAGATGCATTAACTGCAGGCAGTGCAGGGTAGGGGGCACCCAAGGCTCGGGACCTGCCCAGTAACTGCCCAGATGCATTAACTGCAGGCAGTTCAGGGTAGGGGGCACCCAAGGCTCGGGACCTGCCCAGTAACTGCCCAGGCACTTTAACTATAGGCAGCCAGTTTTTCCTATAGCTTGATGAGTGTATAAGGCCTCTGTTCACAAGGTCACCTTTAAGGTGCCAGGCTGCCCAGGAAGCAGACCCCCCAGCACCTGCCTGGCCATGTCAGCAGGTCCGTAACCATCAGCGGTATTCGACACGCATCATTTGGGGAGAAGATCGAGGCACCGGGCTTGAAGGGAGATGGAAACACTTTCAATGCTTGACCTGCTGTACTCTAAGCTGGGCTAGGAAACACTGCAGAGAGCGATCCCCCAGCAAACGTCCAGGGAAGCGGGCAGAACACTGCCCCGGGCGGGGAGACGCTCCCACCTGCCCAGAGGGAGGCAGAAATGTTCCAGAACATCCGTTTCCAAGCAGAGGAGGTTGGCAGAGACGGGGGGGAAATGAGAGCAGAGTGGCAGCACCAAGCGACAAACCCCTCTAAGCACGCATTTGTGTGGGGGCCCCTGTTGGCCACAGTCAGTCACTACAATATTCTAAGTGACTTGATGAGCGGGGCCCAGAAACAGGAAGCGGGCCCCTGTAGACAGCACTCTAAGACACTGCAAACCGACACTTATATTACCACCTTTCTGATCTTAAAACTACAACATGGCAAAAATAACATTCAGAACAATTTAACTCAAATTCTTTTACTAAACAAAGACAGGTTTTAATGAGGGAGATTGACCAACTTCATAAACCTACATTGGCCACACTGATAATTATAGATTTTACCGCAGGCCAAACGGGATGCCTTAACCTGTCTGCCCACCATTTACAAATCTAAATTATAATTTTTAAATAACCTACAGGATAACAGAGAAACAACTTTTCTATGATTAAGTGGATGGCATTTATGCAGTACTTAGAGATAAATGGCTAACCCCAATTAAAACGTCTTTTTCTTAGTGATTTCTAGCAATGCATCATGTATTATAATTACAACATACCTAATACACTTAATAACAAGCAAACAAGCTCTCTGTAACTAAAACCCAAGCTAGCTTGGCTACCAGTAGATCACCAGTATTAATCTGGGTTAATCAGAGTGGCAATGCTCAGACCTGAAGAGCAGCATCCATCTCAGCCTGAGGTCAGTGCAGCCTGAGCCCTACTGCAGCTGCTAGTTCTGAACACAGGCAGAATCCAAACAGCTGGCCTCTCCAAGGCTGTGCACTGCAAGCTGGCCTCTCCAAGGCTGTGCACTGCAAGCAGGGCCTCTCCAAGGCTGTGCACTGCAAATGTGTTTGTTTTCATTTCAACTCTTTCCCCGACTGCAGGCATGTTAAACATCCACCCCCGCCCCCCAAAAAAAAAAATATATTACCATCTAACCTTGACGATGTATGCGCCCAGTGTCCCACTTTATTCTAAAGCATTAAAACGCGGCATTTAGCAAAGTCTCTGTCCTCTACTGTCAACAAGACGTGTCCGTAATGTGATTATTGTTAATCATGTTACGCAACTTTAAAATGTGGATCTACTAAATATTCATTACATATATTCCAAGTATAAATATCTTAAAAGTGAGGCATTTTAACCCATAACTCTACTGATGGTTCATCTGTACGATGGTCTGTCGAAATATAAAATATGAATGTAATGTTTGGGCATAAAAGTATAACAAAAAAAAATAAATAGTCCTGACTTTCGAGGTGTCGGTGCCTGGATCTGTAGACCATAAATCAACAGGAATTGGTTATCACAGAAAGCCATAATGACATGTATAATGTGTGCCAAAGTCATTTAAAAGATGAGAACTTAAGGGATGGAAAAAAAAAGTCTATGAATTTATTACTCATCCCATAAATAGAACTTCCAAGGACAGAAACACAGAACCTAGATCCTCCAGCATGCAAACAGCTTCCTAAGACCGACACCTCCCCCCACCCCCCACTCACAGGTACGCTTCTGCCATGCTGGGCCTCACACTCATTTCTGTCACTCAAACTTGCTAAGTTACCCATTTCAGTCTCGCTGCAATCAAAACACGACCCGGCGAGACTAAATGTCAGCAAGTCCCCTGAGGTGGACCAAAACTCTGCCAGACTCTAGCCCAGGGGAATCCAAAGCGGACGCTGCGAAGTTTTTCTGCACCACTGCGGACACAGAGCCAAGGATGTCAGACGCATTACATCAGAAAAGTTTATTCTCCACTTTAAGCCACTCTCCTTCAAAGGGATGCAACTAACCCAGTTTTAAACCCATAAAATACTGGTGCTAAAATATTCAACCAAACCCAGACAGATCTAGCGTTGTTACACCCAAACTAAACCACACCACACAGTAAAGCAGCGCACAATCAATAGGAATAATCCATGATACTGTCGTTTCGTTACCATTTCCCCGAAGAAGATACTGATTAAGAAAGCCTAAGAATCTTATGCTTGCCTTTTTTTTAATCGTTGGTAGAGCTCTCTAGTGCAGCTTTATCAAAACGCCACACTTACACTCATTAGCTGGGCTGCAGTTATTCAGTGTGACCTCATTTCCTGCAGACTTTCCGTAGGTAATACATTTGCTGCCCCCAGGCACATTTCCCATAATTAAAATCAAAACAATGCATTTTACTTCCACACAGGTAACAGCTGTTGCTAGGAATTCTATAAAAAGAACAGAGAGACTATCCAAAGGTGACTTTATTATTATGGGTGTAAATGGGAATAAGCAAGGTCCCGGGTGGAATCTGCTGTACACTGTCAGTCACAACCAAGTGACACCCAATGACAACCAGGATACACCGTTCATGGTTTCAAAATCCCAGGTCTTTCATCACAAATAGGTGAAAACCTAAACTGGATGTCACAGTGACAGTCACCTTTACAAATGTCAGTATTCATCTAAACACCATGAACAAAACTGTGATTAGGTGGCACAGAGCTGGGTACGGCCTGGGAAGGTGGGGCCAGAGACGGACCGTAGGCCATCTGAGGAATATCCAACACTCAGATATCCTGCAGCACCCAGAAGTGTTTCCCAGCCGGTCATCAGGACCCTCAATGCTTCTGCTCACTCTCAGTTCCCCGCCAAAGAGCCCACATATTTTAGTGCAAAACTGTGGACTGTCTGGGGATCCCCTAGGACCATTCTGGCCAGCACTGCGCTAGAGGACAGTCACCTTTGATGGTTTATCACTTTCCAAATGAATGTCCATTATTGCATGGTCTCGAAAGTTAGTGCAATAGAGCGCGTGCGAACTCGGCACGTGAGCATTAAGGAAACCAAGCCCTCCATTTAAACGTAAAAAGAGCCCCCTACTGTCTTCAGTGTTTTCAGAAGCACAATGGACTTGAGAAGATGCCATCAGATGATCAGCTAATCTCCATAGCATAGTATCCAGCTTGCAGTCTGCGGGCCGCACATCTTCCCTCAAACCCCCCGCAGGCTTGAAGATCCCTAATACCCACCTACTGAAGCAGAAGAGTCACAATAAATGCTACAGGCAATGAAGTTACAAAGAATTCATTAATACATTGTCACTCTCCCCAGCAGGTGGCGCAATGATTAAGGAACCAGAATGACCCCCCCCCCCCCCTGGGGGCTTCCATTCCATAGCAGTGAGTCTGGGACAGCAGGCCACAGTGTGCTGCAGTGTTGCTGGGCATCACGGCTTACACCTTCAGCCCCATGGCTCGAGCCTGTGGCCCGGCTCCATGCGTGCCGAGTTTGCACGCTTCCCATGTCATTGTGGCGCCACTCCAGTTTCCCCCCCAGTCAGAAACATGCAAAGGAGTAATGGACCAGCCAAACTGCCTGCTGCCCCTTCTTGGGTTTCTCTCTGCTTGTGGTCACAGGCTACAAGCTGGAAAATGGATGGACCACCATTTGTATGCACCTGCAGGGGGATGAAGGGAACCTCGCTCCTTATTCTTGGCTCCACCCTTTATTTAAATTATTTTAATACTAATAATTCTGCCGTGAACTACCAATATCAAAAACCTTAATACCTTGAGTGACAGAGTTATACTGCAGAGATACTGCCAATGAACAATTTCTTCACTAAACACAAGACCCTTAGGCTGATGGTTGTCCAGTGCTCAGCTGAGGAATCGGATCAGAACCCCAATGTCGCAGGGCACTACATAAGATGTTAAACCCGAAGCTGGCGCCATCGTGCTTTGCAGCACCATGAGTTTCCCTGAATGGTCGTTTTCATGCCATTTGCACCTCACATTAAATGCTGCTTCCTCCAGCACTAGTGTAGTCACTGAAGGAACCAAAAGCCCTTTAAGGTGATTTCTAAAGCACTCTGACAGCAGTGTAAGATTCTGAAAGATTTATGAATGAAAGCTGACATGTTTAAAACTTATTTTTAAATAACAGCAGACATTTTATTTTGGATGTTCAGACAGCCGCTAATTTTTTGACAATTACAGGAAAGTAAACATAAGCCATTATGTCTTTAATAGAATTGTCTTTTTCAAGGCACTGCCATTAGGTAAACGAAGAAACAATTCACCAGGACCACCGTACTATTTGAGCCAACGGTTATATGTTTTTATGGTTAATCCTTGTCTTGAAAATCATGCTGTGACTTTAGGAGGAAATATCAGGGAGCATGGTGCAGCTCAGCGAGTTAGGATGCCGTGTCTGTTATCAGTAGGTCACCAGTTCAAATCCCAGGGTTGGCACAGTGATGTCACTGTTGGGCCCCTGAGGAAGGCCCTTAACTCCCAATTTCTCCAAGGACTGTCTGACCCTGCTACTGCTAACCAAAGGAACTGTAACTCAATATTTTGAGAGATTCTGTGGCTTCCCGTTTCACAGAAGGGGAGACTTCCACAGAAGGAATACTCTGCTGTGAAGGACTGCCCTCTCCTTTTCCTCCAGGTCACGTACTAATCCCCAGCCCTCTCACCAGTAGCGTTCAGGTTAAATACCCTCCTCACAGCAGACTGAGCAGGACCTACTGGAACTCAAGCCAGCAAGCATCAGGTTAACTGTCTTTAACGACCACGCCCCCTGCTGACGTCCCACGGTATTTACATTTTTAACACCTTCCTCCCTGACAAGTTTACAAAGCCCTTCCCTCCTGAAGTTCAGGAGCATTGGTAAATGTCAGCAGGCAGAAATGCAGAGTGCTCAATTAGCCTCACATATTTAAAATGCCTAGAACATGCTAGAAAGATATCCATTAATTCCTGTTTACAGTGACCCTAACCCGGATAAGCAGTTCTAAAAGATGTGTAATCCCTGCTTTATTAAGCCACACTGAGCCACCCTTTTAAATTATTAAAGGGAATTTTGTTTTGCTTAGTAACCCAGAACCTGAAGGACCTGGATGTGAGGAATCATCCCAGTTAGATATACCCCTATGTGATGAATTAAAAAAGGCCAGCATTAGATTCCTGATGATGATGATGTTTGTCACCTCTAAAGAGATGCGTCCAGTGACAGAAGTCACCTTGGAAGAGTAAGTGTATTAAATACAGACGGATAATCCATATTTATACAAAAATGTTTGCCTGAAAAATGTTGGAGGTTAATGAAGGCCACCAAGGAACATGATGAATCGGGGCTTAATAGCCATTCATATAATTTCACTATTGATTTTTAGATCAATCCAATTACTTGACTGCTTATAAATCCTCCTAATTATTTCTTAACCCTCCAAACAGCTAAGATTTATTGTTTGCTTTTATCCAGTGGTTTACATTTTATAGATTAAAAGGACTGGCACTGCTTTGAGCCATACACATACAGGGAACTCCCCAAGGAGAGCTGAAACGGCAGCATCTTCTGCAGGTGTACATCCACAGTAGCTTTAAACAGTTAAATGGCCACACATGTCAGATTTAAAGCACTGGTGCTGAATTACAGAAAATACTATACATGTCTCAAAATGATGGTCATTTCGTTCATGTTTACACACAAGCCGACAAAGGCGATATTGAATTTTACATACTTAGGGTCAATAGTCCCACCCACACACACACAACCAGTAGAGATCTCAAATAAATATTTTCCTCGATCAATGAGTTTGGACGCAATGAACGACATTCAGGGCCGCCAACTCTGCTCAGCTGGCTGGAGTGAGTGAGATGTTCAATTCAATACAAGGCTGCACACGCATTTACATGTATGTAACAGTTTTATTAACAATAAATAGACTGTAGCGTTTGCAAACTACCCCAGCGCTTTTGAGGCAACTCATTTTAGGTTTATTATAGAATAATATAGATGTGCCATAAGATTTCTTGCGTGAGAGAGAGTCTGAAAGCGTGAGGGTCATGCCAGATGCAGCTGGCAGCCCTGGACATTTAAACACTAACCACATTTTGGGCAGTTTGCTGCCTTTTCCGCATACATATCATTATTATTATCATCATCATTATTAATAATAATAATAATGATGATGATAATAATAATGATAATAATAATAATAATAATAATAATGACGGGCAGGGGACAGAAACACACTGCCAATCACGAGCTGTCCTCACGCTCATTGGCTGAGTTTGTGGGCGGGGCTACTAAAACCCCGTCACTCACAAACCGATCAGCCCCCCCATCAAAATGAATCAAGCAGCCTATCAAATGCATCACACATCAATCATTCGTTCTACAAATCAATCCTCATTTTCCAAATACCACAGACCTTATTACATGTAGCATTTGTTGCACTTATCAATAAAACAAACGGACAACGTGAGTTATTCCTCTTATTAACCACATTCCTCCACATCCGAGGCACAACGAGGCCCATCTGCATGGCGTAACAGGCTTCATCATTACAGAAATAAAATGTACTATTCCACACCTTTGGGTTGGGGGGAGGCAAAAAGCAGGGAAATGACTGATGAAAATAGTACTATATTATCATCGCGACCACTCTAGGTGCGTGTGCCAGCGAAATGTATAATTTCCTGCAATTACAGACATTTCCATAACAATAGAGTTAATGCGGACTCTCGTACTACTCACTCGGAGCGCTGCTCTCTTCCCTGCCGGAGCCCGGGGCCAGACGGCGGCTCAATTATTCAGCAGCGGGAGAGTAAAGGAACGACGGAAAGAGGGGAAGGAGGAAGAGAAGCGGGGTGGAGCCCGACGCTCCTCCGCGCCGCTCCCCCACCTGATCCGCTTAATCTGGGCTTCTTGGAAGGAGGCCACCTGTTTCCCGGACATGCCCTTAACGCCTTTAATAGCCCAAATGCTCTATAGCGCCCCCTGTCGGGTTACCGCGGGCAGAGCAGCGGATTGCTGCACACTACATTAGGGATGTACATCTCCATCAAGGAGGCCGACGTGATACGCATCTCGATGCATCGCCACCGACGTGATGCATTAACGACACACATGAAGCACCGACTATTGTGATACGATGCGATTCAGCGCAATTCGACACTATTTTACTCAACACAATGCGACTGAACGCTTTACAATGCTGCGCAAAAGAATATGATGCTATGCAATTCAGTATGGTGCACATAAACTGTTAGGAGAGGTGTAAATACAAAACCTAAAATAAAAAAATGGTCAAAAGTTATTGGTCAAATTTCTATATAATCTTAGTCATGGAACATGCATCCCGAGTTCATCCTAAATTGTAACCAGTGTCCACTTTTTGAAACCAGGGCAATTGCGTCGAGAACGCTTACGCCGGTGTTCTGACAAAACGTCCTACTTTGTCAAAATGTCCTACCGGTAGGGTGAACTTATAGTTCTCTATATCGATCCGTCCTACCTTATCAGAAAATCCTACCGTACATAGTTTATCCTCATCTCTGCTATTTTTTTGATAATCTAATCACCCCATCACAATATCCGTCCAGCCTATATTTATGTAGGCGCACTAACGCGAATCGGTCAATCTTAGCACCTGCACGCTACACTAATATCATTAATACGTCGTCGCTTCGGATTCAATTTTAATACCTGTGAAATACAGCGCCACTAAAATAAAGGGACACTCAAACTTAAACGGCGTTTTAATTTTGCTCGCAGGTTAAAGCACGCCGCTTAATTGGCTTAATTAAACGCGTTAATCCGCCGTCAGCGCTAAATAAGACCCTCCCGGGACGTAAGAGCCTCCACCCCCGACCGTAACCCGGCTCCGCGGGGTGAAAGCGGACTGTTCACGGCCAAAACCCTCCAACGTTTACGCAGGTGTCCACTACCGATAATTAATTAATAAAGACGCAGTGAAAAGCCTGTAATGAAGTCGTCATTAGAGGCCTATGACCGCCATTAACATGTAATATAAAAATAAAAATGCATTTCAAATTAAATGCAAACAAAGCAAATTAAAATGCTTTGTTTTGTGAATACTCTGCAGTCGTTTATATCAAGGCGGTCACTGAGAAATACTATAAAAACACTTAAATTATGTTACACGGACGCTGCTATAATTAACACTAAAAATAATAGGCTACATTTTCAGCTGACCTCACGGTATTTCACTGCACACGCAAAAAAAAACAATGCTACAAATAACAGCCATGATGATGGCGACGAAAACGGATAAAAATGGCAGTTTTGCAGTTATTGTTTCTCTTATGTAGTAAAAAGAGATAAAGAAAGGCATGGCGTACGCCTATATTTAATACAACCAGCATTTTCATTCGCTAATAGCGTTCAATAAAAAAGCAGTTAAAACTGTCATTTGTTTCAGGCAGCAGCCCTTCGCAGAGGGCTCCGCATGCGGCATGCAGCGCTGAGGCGGGCCGGCCGGCCGGAGGGACAGCGCGCTGTCCAGCGCTGCCCTCTGCAGCCGCGATAAACACCCGTATGCCTCCCTCCTCTCCCTTACTGTTTCCATGCTCACTGGGAGCTAATGGTCCATGAAGCTCCTCAGGAGGTATCCTCCTAAAACTGCCCCAGAAGCCGAAGCCCGCACCTCCAAACCCTGCATGGTATCACCTTCATGGAGCTTTTGCCGCAGACGGATACATCATAAAACCCTCATAATTAAACAAGTGTCTTTGTGTCCCCACCGAAGGACACACATTTCTGTTTCAAAGTTACATTCCTGCCCCCAAAATGCCAAGTTAAATAAAACTCTAAAATATGGCTGTATATTATTCTCATAAACATACTGCAAAAATCTGCCGGCATGTATTTTTAGGGCGTACATTTCACTGCAGACCCAAAGCTAGAGGGATTGTGTCAGCTGAGTTCACATAATTGCAAATCAAAAGAAGCAAATAATTATCTAAGCGTAAGAAAAGGCACCGCCTGTCGCGTACAGGGACTGGTGAGCCCAGATGTGAAGGACACGCCGGGAATGGGCTCTGGCGAGACAGCCTTATTTCTGCCTTCGCAAAAGCGTTTTTTACCAAACATCCCAAGCTATTCACCACATGCATTTTCTTTGACAACAACAACAACAACAACAATAATAATTATTATTATTATTATTATTATTTCACACATGCTATCAATGTAAAAACTAGGCTAACAGCGCACTGGTTGCTGGGTAACACTTTACTTGAGGGGACACAAATCATGTAGCACTATTCTGTTATTTTTGTATTAATTAACCACAAATTAAGCGTTAGTTACAAACTGATGTATTGTCACACATCATTCACCCCTAGCAGTTTCTATATTTGTGACTATATCTGTTAATTCTGTAAACGAGTAATGAATAATACGAGTGAAACACTGGTGCAAAGTTTGCTCATCATAGATGAACCATGACAAATTTCATCTTAAATCGCTACTATATTCGATCATGATTTGTACTTCAGTGGCACCTACAAGGTATTTGTGTTCCCTCAAGTAATATGTTGCCGGTTATTGTGACTATGCAGTTTTAATAAATGAAATCAATATTTCCTTTTCTTCCTTTCTGCCCTCATTCGGCTCACCCGCCATGCCCCATCTGGCTAATTTAATCTCTAATTATTAAAACAGAACCTCAAAGGTGATAGGGAATAAAATGAATTTATCAGCGCTAGCGCCGACTTGGCATGCCGACGAGGGACGCCACACGTTTCCGAGAGGCTCTTTGCACATTTTATTAATGTTTTTTTTCCCCGAGATTGCTTATATATGTTGATGTTTGGCTAAATTAAAAGCGTTTCATGCTAGCAAATCTTTTAATCAAAAGCAGTTGCTATTCTGTGAAAATGTTAAGATTAAAATTGCAGATGACTTTTCTCATCCTCGCCGGAGCAAAGCCATCAGAATGAATTATATTCGTTTGGACTTCACTGGCACATTGCAAATAATCAATTTACTTTGCCCTAATTACTGCGAGAGTGTGATGAATCCTGGTGTTCATACGTGGAGAAATACGCGGGAGATTTTTGTGAACCTTTTTTAAAACGATGTGATGCGCATGCGCAAGTGTAACTTGCTTTGGCGAGAGGAGCACGTTTGAGAGCTGTATAATTATTGGCTCGTCGTACAATTGCATACAAGCTGGTATGTTTTAAGTGCGTCATTTTTTAAACAACGAATATAGTCCAGATACAAAGGGACTCATGTTCCACATCTAATTTGCTCTCCTGAGCAAACAGTGTTTTCCTTCAAGCACACTAATGCAATAATATCTATTAACAATGGCAAGAGAGCGCAGGTGGCTTAGGGCTTAAGGAATGTGGATTTGGATCATGGATTGTGCTGCCTAGACCCCTGAGACGGACCTGCCTGCAGTGCCCATGAAGCGGAGAGCTTAGCTGACCCGTTTCTCAGAGACAGACGGTAGGAAGTGTAAGTTGTGTCTTTTACCTGAAGGGAACTTTGAAGGTGAACTGGAGCATCTGAACAATGGCTTTGCTGCCGCTATTGTTAACATGGTAGCGCTCTAGATGAATGCCTTTTGCTAAATCTGTCCGTCATTCCGCCTCTGTAACGCTGGCACTCGGCTTATCACGCACGCCGTGCTGAAAAAGTTCTTAAAAAGCTCAAGGAAAGGCCACAAACTTACAGAATTACAGACGCAGAAGAGGCCAGGTGTCAGTGGAGCAGACCCCCATCACACCTTTGGGTGCCACAGCGCCAATGAAGCGGAAATGATGGCGATATTCCCGGCATGTGTGGATGAAGTGTGGATTTAAACATGGGCCAGGGCCCCGCCAGGCTGTGGGATTAGGGCGCCATTTCTACAAGTGAATGATAGTACTGCATTACCAGGAGCAGAAGAGGAACGTGTGTCAAGGGGAGAGCCCCCTGCCACCCCGACCCCCCCGCCAGCGGGCCCGTGATAATCCCAGATGAGAAGGTGCAAGATAATAATCTTAATTACCATTATTATTATTATTATTGTTATTATTATTATCTGCAGCAGTTGCTGTCAGTGTCGTTATTAATCTCTTGCTCTGAATTTGCAGGAATTTCCATCCCAGCCATCCATCTGGGTCGTCGGTACTGCTCAGTCCCACACCTGTGTGACCCCCCCACCCCCACCCCCTGAGCTTTCATACACCCAGAAATGGATTCATAAATCACCTGCTTAAAAATGGGCTACGCTGTAGCTGATAACGCCCTTTTTTCAGCGCGTAGTGCTGACAGGCTGGGTTTGCCGGTGACAGCTGCAGAGTCAGACAGGCGGGTCGGGCCATGTTTACAATCGCTGGCTCGCTTTCACACCGAGTAATGGATCAGTGACAGGATTCGCACGCCGACGTGACGGGCTGCGAGCAGGATGGGGGGGCGTCCACATCATCGGCGGCAGCCCTCGGTGACGCACTCAACTTTGGGCTTTTTGCTTTTAAAATTAAGACCGGTTAACGTAGCCAGCCGTCTCTGGTATTGTAAAGTTCCTGAGCGGTGTCTGACCAGTAAGGTAATACTTATGATTGTGAGCATAAACCACAGAGCATTGTCAGAGCAGGTCAGCAGCACTTAATTAATAATTATTATAATAATGAGACTTAGCAAAAATTCTATGTATAGGAATAATTTTAAAGTAAGACTAAGCATTGTGTCCCTGATTAATCTGTTGTACTCTTCAAAAGGCAGGCCTCTGCAGTGTGGGGCTCTGTGGGTTCAGAGACTGCACTCGTGTTTGAAAGGTAGCTGGTTCTGATCTCGGGATCTGCAGAGTGCTGTCACTGTGGGGCCCCTGAGCGAGGGCCTTACTCCATCCAAATGCTCTGAGCACTGTCCCATCCAGCTTTCTCAAAAATGTATGTCACTCCAGATAAAACAGGGTAAGGCAAATAGTTTGGTCACTTCCACTTGGTGTTCTAGTGGTGATTTCAGGGATGCAGTGTTGACACTGGAATTAGTTACAGGAGGAATCCTCCCACAACACATGTGACTTCTGCTAGTGAGCCAGACGTGACCTTTCAGCCGTGCTCTGCCCTCCAGCTCTTCCTGCTATCTCCATGAGCATCGAGTCGACAGCCTCCGTGGGCTTTCTGATGTCCACATGACAGAACCCTGCAGCAATGTTGCTGGGGACACCCTCCCCACTTCTGACCCAATGGTCATTTTCGTTCTCTCGAGCGCCTCCATGCGCCACCCAAGAGGATGGGCCGTCTTGCTGAGCTACAACACGGGCCTTTGCTGTTATTCCCAGCACTGATGCTTGCAGACCCCTGTCTGCAGTGATAGGAAGCAGACACAGGTGGTGGGGCTGCATTCTCTGGAGATGGAGGACGTGACAGTGTCAGCCGGGTGAAAATGCAGTGACCGGCAGGTCAGTGGTGGGGGCACCGTTATTCTGGCGTGTTAAAGCCAACCAGCTGGTCTTCTAACTTCTCCAGAGAACCAGCAGAGAACAATGCCTGTGACTCACCATGGACAGCACAGACTCTTAGTTTATTGATGGCACATCGTTGTAGCATTTATTCTCCAAAGATAAGGAGGAAACTCCGGCCGGGAAAGATAAAGTTGTAATTAGGACATTGAACATGTAAAAGGAAATGGCAGAAACGCTGTCACCCCCACCCCCAAACAGGGTGGAAATGTCACCCTGGGTGTTACTGATAAGGCTTTTACAATATGGAAATATTATTCACTGTTTTGTATAATAAGATCAAAATACACCATTCATTTGAATGCAGGCTAGGATATAAGTGAAAAATAATAATCTCAGAATATATGGCCTGAAAGTTTTGATTGAAGCTAACAGGTTGGGGGCTGTGGAGAGAACCCAGTGGTGCACATAATCACAGACCAAGTGACTAATGTAAATATAGCAACTCGGCTGAAGTCCTACTACACAAGAATGCCTCATGGTTCAGTAGCGCCCCCTGAAGGTGTACTAATGAAGTGGCTTTGCTTAATTTACGCTGTTGCTATGAGATTAAGCTTTGCTGTGGATAAGTATCCTCCTCGTGTTCTATCTACCTGTGAGCCGAAACGCGGGGGCCCCCAGCATCCTCAGAGTGGCGCCAGCATCCTCAGAGGGGCCCCAGCATCCTCAGAGGGGCCCCCAGCATCCTCAGAGTGGCCCCAGCATCCTCAGAGGGGCCCCCAGCATCCTCAGAGTGGGCCCAGCATCCTCAGAGGGCCCCCAGCATCATCAGAGTGGCCCCAGCATCCTCAGAGGGGCCCCCAGCATCCTCAGAGTGGCCCCAGCATCATCAGAGGGGACCCCAGCATCCTCAGAGTGGCGCCAGCATCCTCAGAGTGGCCCCAGCATCCTCAGAGTGGCCCCAGCATCCTCAGAAGGGCCACAGATTGGTTAGTGTCCGTAACACGCAAACTCACAAAGTTCATCTCGGCCTGGACTGGCCTGGACTCGGGTGACAAACTGGAGTATTGAGATGATAGCAGAGTGAGTGGCCCTCAGCTTCAGCATCAGATCAGTTCGTTGTGATTTTTCAGTGGGGGAGGGGGCCGCGGTAGATGCTAATAATTGGTCCCTCTTGGTGCCTTCGGGTATCTTGCTAAGGCGAGATTAACGCCTTGCCCTTTCAATTCGCACAGAGGCCATATTTCCAATTCCGGCTGCATGGGAATCTCCATTACAAAGAGAAATATTGACCTTCAAGTGCCTTTATGAGAATTTATAATGGAGCAAAGCAAACATTTATCCAGACGGCTCCTCAGCGATCAGTGGCGTCTGGGTCGTTAGGCCGCACATGAGTCCGCTGCCGCCGGCTCCCCCCTCAGATATTATCATTATCGCTGCTGTTATTATTATGGGTGTTATCGCGCTGTTAATTGTACATGTGCGCGATTGACGCATTAGCAGCTATAAGCGCTATGACATGTGAAGGCGCCACCAATGATTCGGGTCCATAAGCCTTGCCACCCCCTTTCTGCCTGGCCCGATTCGCACACGATCGCTGTCACACTCATTAGTGCCCAGGCCTGTCGATCTGGGCCCCCCCTTACAGGCCAGACAGGGATAAAGCCAGCCCAGGCAGCACTGGCGCTGGGGGTTGCTGGATTTCTCTGCGGATTGTGCTGCTGGCCCGCTTCACGGGCTGGCTCTGATCGAGGCCCTTTGTAAAGGCGGCGGGCGGCGAGTTCCAGTTTTGGGCTCAGGATTCCCCGCGGGGAGGAAACACTGTAATGAATCAGGGCTGCAACGCTAAGCTAGCGGGCGGCTGCAGCTTAACACGACGCATTAAGGGAACCATCATACGAGAGCAGCAAGGGCCAGCAGCTCGATTAGCCTGCGCTAACGGCCCACAGAATCAGGGAGATCAGGCTGTTATCTGGGCCACACAGTGCCCCAAAGCCAAACAAACATCACCCCACCCTCCCCACACACACACACACGCACACAAACAAACACTCCGATCTTGGCTATTATTTCCATTTGGCTGAAGACACTGCAATCACTGTAACCCCTATACTGGCATTAATGATTGCAAAAGCCTTTTGTAAAAATGCAGGGGTGGAGAATTATGGGAAAAACAATAGGGTGCAGATTTTAGATGTGTGGGTCTCAGGAGCATTCTCCCCGCCCCCCCACGCTTTAATCAAAAACTTTCTCTCAGGCTTCAGGAGGACGCCCCGTGAAAGGTGCCGAGGCCCTTTGGCACCGGTCACAAGAGGCGAGGTGACACACTTATCACCTGGCGATGGCATCCCGGCGCTGACCCGCCCGCTGGTGAGAAATGCAGCCTGGCAACGCTCTCGGATGGATGTCCCGGGAAGCCGCGGTCGGGCAGGATTAGGATCTGCCCCCTGACTCCGCTTCAGTACATCAGCCGCTGCACTGCGAGCCGTTCCGGGAGAGGGAGGCGGCAGCTGAGCGCTTCTGCCGTCACGCTGAGCCCTAGGTAGCGAGTCTGCGGCTGCCTCCCAATGTCCGTCTCTATTCCTCTTCAGTGTGAATGTGAACAAGCACATTGGGTTATGTTAGTGTTAGTGTTCACATATCCCATCTTGTGACGCATGCACACTCATACATATATTGTTTCAGAGTCCAAGCGCAAGGGACAGCTGAACGTGCTGGACCCTTGGGGCATTTCGGGGGGATTAAGGACCTTAGTCAAGGGCCCAATAGTGATCTGACTATTCTGCAGAGTGTGGGATTAAAACCAGCAACCTTCCGATCCGAGATGCAGAAGCCTAACCCGCTGATGCATGCACACGCTACCCCTCCTGCAGCTGCTCTGCCGTCCCAAGGGGCCTTTTGGCGTAACAGAGGTTAAAGGATGACAAAGGGTCCGAAGCAGGACTGGCAGCGCTGTAACTTCCAGGCGGGGGGCGGGCAGCTGATTATAATGCTGCAATGGGAAGCTGCAATAACCGCTGCAGAAACTGCGCTTTGCCGGGCGGCATACGCAAGACGGGGCTGAGCTCCAGTCAGCACTGCGTCACAGAGGGCGTCCGCTTCGTCCTTCTCCCTGCTGCCACACGTCTGGAGAAACACATGAGAGACAGCATCTATTACGGCCCACGGAGGCATCATCACAGCCATGGCCACAGCAAGCAGATCCCATAATTTAAAGTGTCTTTCAGCTGCCACTGCTGCCTAAACTCCAGCTTGTATTCGTCAACTGGGCTGCATGTTTTACTGGAGTATGCCCAGATGACCTTACTCACCACGCCACCTAGTGTGCAAATAAAAAAAAACTTTTATTGAGCTGTGAAGCTACAAGTAAGTCTATGAATAATGTACAGACAGCCTCTCATCACCGACATAAACAGTCCTGGTGCAGAATGATTAAAACACAATTTCCGCAATAAATAATTTATTGCCGATAATTCAGGTCACCGCATCAAAGAGTGCAATGCATGTTCCCGTAATGCAAGGTCAATTTTTTAATTGTAAGCTATAATTGGTACAAACCAAGGTTCAATGTAATGTTACTAAGGCACTTAATGTTTAATTAGCCGCGGGGTAAATATAATTATCATGGCAAGTAGTGTAGTGCTCCTATTGTTATTACATTATTGCTGATCTGATTATTTTATGAAGCTAGTGGAGGATCCGTCTTTACTGGAACGAGTCTTAATGAAAAATGGACGGGGTGTTGCAGGTTTTCACCAGGGAGATTCGGGTGGGGGTGCGGTCACCTGCCGCACTGTGCTGTCGATGTCCCCAGCCATTCCCAGGGTGCCTCCTCTCATGGGGCCTTGGTCTAATCTCGCTCCCATTCCACATTTTTCAGGCCCATGTGTAGAAGGTGTCGTTCCCCTCATCCCCAATCAGAATCTACTAAAAATAGGCACAGATTCTGTTTCGCTAACAGACGTGGGCCTGTCATCCTTTATAAGCCGGCTAAGGCGTACACAGGCAGAGTGGAGCGACTTCATAAATCCGACCGGCGCCCCCCTCCCTCTTCCTCTCCAAGGTCACGCTCCTGTTCCCAGCGCACTACGCAGCAAGGTGTACTTTCTATTTCGGCCCTCTGAGTGATCTCCATATGGTCAGTGTAATGTGCGACATTTCCCCACTCTCCTCCATGCCGAGGATGAGATTTGACAGGACAAAGCCAGCCCGCACTTCACAGCGCCTTCGGGTCTTCCTGTCCCATGATGTACCCTTCAGCTCTGCAGATTTTTTCCCCTAAATTCAAGAAAAAAACAATCAACAGGGAAACCAAAATAAAACCGTGATCTGGCTAGAAAATGCCCACGACACGTGTGTTAGTGAGACACAGAGGCATTCCAAGCAGACCAGATAACAGTGAATAATTACCCTGAAAGCCCCGTTGGGTGGCAATGTTCTTCCTGGAGAGTGAGAGATGCCAGCATGTGAAGGTCTCCAAACTGGGCTGGTCCTTCACATGCCTGGACTGGGGCAGCGTCGCAGTTCATCCTCCAAGTCCTTGATGTTGTCACACAGCAGCTTTGAGGAAACCCTTTGGGTGAGGAAGTCTTTTAAACATTTATCAGGCACAAGGGGCCCACGCGGCTCCCCTGTCAGCCGCACGATTGATGGGGATGTAATGTCTTCTACTGGAGCCTTTCCCTGGCTAAATCAATTGCATCTGACAGGATTCACTCCACAGCCAGCCGGCTAAGGCACGCCATGTGGAACACGACGATAGCTGTTATTCTGGGGGCCGCGTGGATCCGCACGACGGGAGCAGGACTCACGGGTGGGTAGGGGGGGCTGGGGGGGGGCTGGTTAACCGGACCCGGGCATCACTCTTAATTGTACAAAGGAGGAATGTGGTCCCACTGCACTTGGATCAGCACATCTGTGACCTAATCACGTCCTAGGATGGGCGGCAGGGCTTGGGCTCGCATCTGTGAGCCACCCTCGCATTGCGGGCAAATTTGTTGCCAGCCTCCCCTTAACACTCTGATGAACATCTGACGCGTGGTCAGTGACACCACCCCGAGTGACCTTCACCTCATCTTAATCACATGAACCAGAGATTGTGCCTTGGTCTACCGAAGTCTTTTACAGCGTCGTTATGTAAACAAATGTCTGCACAGCCCAAGTATATGCTGTATGCCATTTAGGCAACAGTCATCGCCCATTGGGATCATCACGTACCGTCGAGCGTGGTGTACCCTGCGGTTTCCTTGCAGATGATAAACTGAACAGCTTCTAAGAAAAACACCAGAACATAAAAGGCTTCGAATCCGACGTGCTGCTGTGCCGTTTCACAGCTTTGTCGTAAAGTATGTTTAATAGATGTTAGCGGTTACTGCCTCGCACCGAGGTACCCTGCTGGCTGCCGGCCCGATCCTAGACAGGCCAATCGGCTGGGGAACCAGGGACCGGCCCTGTGGCCTTTCCCACACTGACGGAACACATGCGGAAATCCAAGTGCTCGCTCTCCAAGAGTGGCAACCTGGACAAACATGTTGATCCACGGTCTTAAAAGAGGTGGCTAGCATCCTGTTTATTTAAATATTGCATCTTTAAATGGGTTGTAATTGCTTGTGCGGCTGGGCAGCAGAGACACTAATCATATAGATTTTAGTTTTACTGTGTGGAAAATGGTGGCGTGCTCAGCCTCTCTCAGCGGGCCACAGCCAGCATGGCCATTTGCTGTCCAGCACTCATGGAACACCACGCTCACTTTCATCCTAAGACTTTTACAAAATTACTTCCTGAATAGTGCCATCCCTGTTGCAGTCCTTCATTAAAGAAGCCCTCAGAATTCTCCTGCTGGCTGCGAAGGTCATTGTTGCACCAGGGGCTCCTACTTTGGCTGAGATATGACAGAGACCATCCTGGGTAGAAGATTCTAGAAAATGTCCTCTTCTGCAGCTTAGTCTAGCTCCTGACTGATTCCGTAATGGGTCCAGCCACACTTGGGCCCCAGGATCTTGCTCTCTGCAAGGCCCCCAGAACAGAGTTTGCCTCGCCACGCCCCCTGCTGGATGCGTGCAGACCACCCACTGGGCTGCAGTGGGAAGCTCCCCATACCTTTGTCCTGGGGATGGTCGGAGCCTAACAGCCTCATTTCTGACCCATTGGCACAGCCGCTTAGGGCAGCAGAGCCAATGGGAGAGCAGAGATGTATGTGCGTGCTGTTTCGGTGACACGGGGCAGCTTTATTTAAAGCCCCTGCCCCAGGGACGCACATCTGCTCTGGCACCGTTAGCACTAATGGAGCCATTCATTAATGCAGGCTAAGCAGGCACTGCGCGGCCCCCGGCACGGCCTGGCGGACCTCTGCGTACGGCCCTGTGTGGTACGGGGGCCTTTTTAACCTGCGCTGTGAGGGAAAATAGATGCCTGCGAAGAGGGGGGGAAGGGAGGTGCAAAATGAGCGAAAAGAGAAGGGGTAGAGCGCAGAGTGTCAGAGTCAGGGCCAAAAGTCCTATAGGTGAGCAGGCGGCCGCTCAGGGTGGCGTCTTTTGTGGGGGGGTGGCATTATCCAGCCAGGGGCACAGGCGGTGATGCTCGCCTAGGGTGCCATGAGGGCTCCGACCTTCCTGAAGGTTCAGCTGAGTCTGTTTTACTGTTTCCTCCTCTGCTTCCCAGCTGAGGCTGCCTTGCCCCCATAATGCAGAAGCCCAATGCTTTCCAATGAGCACATACAGTGGTGGCCAAAATTATTAGAACTTGGTATATTTAAAAGGTTTCAGTTGTTTTTGTTGAATTGGCCATTAAAATACCCATAAAACAAATGAAATATCTACAAAGTGATCATTATGCTCTATAGACGATAGAGCCTTCATAAGTAGAGTCACTGTGCTAAGTCCGGACCTCAACCCCATCAAGCACATTTGTGACGAGTTGGAAAATAACCTGGACAGATCTATTGTGCATTTAAAGGAAAGCCTTTGGCTTGAGTTGGGATAACATTAGTGTTGAAGTTCTCAGGAAATCTATGGCCACTATGCCAGAGAGATGTGAGGCTGTAATTGCTGCAAAAGGTGGACATACCAAATATTAAAGTTAAAAGTGGGTAAAAACAGTAGGTATCACTTCATCTGAAATTTGTTGTGCTCAACCATCTGCAGATTTCATGAACATTATGAAATGAAATCATGTTTTGGAGGCATGTTCAGATCTGTCAGGTGTTCTAATAATTTTGGCCACCACTGTATGTACACATTTACTAATGGCCTGTGGAAACCTATCGCGTTTTTAATGAGGACAGTAACGTCTGTAGCCATAGCTGCTAATTTAAATATAACTGAGATGTCAGACTTACTTTATAAAAATGAAGTGTTTGTCCCCAGCACACATGCAGAAATTCAGGACAGAAAAACTACTGGATGTGATCACAATGGACAGCAAAGATAATATTACTTCCTAATTGTATTTACAATTTGATTCCAAATATTACTTTGTTTCTCCCCATTACTAATCAGCCACACAAAGTCCCTGGACAGTAGCAGCTGCACTGCGGGTAATTAAAAGTTTATCTTTCTTTCTTTTGTAGTTCTGCTGCTCCTTTTTCTGCCCTTGTTTGGATCTATTCCAACAAATTACTTGTCACTCTTGATAGAGGCCAAGTCAATAAGAAGCCGTCTTCATTGGCTCTGATGTGTAATGATTCCAGAAGCAATCTTGCACCTTCTGGCTGCTGTCGCTGTCCTTCATGGTGAAGCACTGAGATGTCTTTGGAGATAGTGGGGCGGGAAACACGCGAGATTAGCCCAGCGTTTCATGAACTCATTAAGAGAAAATCCCTTTGCTCGTGGTGATATAAAAGCTTACTTTCATTTCATTGGAGAGCGGTGATGATATTACTGAAATGTCAGCAGAACGAAGCAGCACGTCCTGTCACGCGATCGCTCACTGCGTGGCCACGAATGTAAAGGTCTCTACAAATTCCCAGTGCCATAAAACACTGAGACTCATAAATTTGTTGGGAGTTTTACAGTTTAATCAACATTTACCAGCACTTATTCCGGCCTGATTTATGATATCATTTCCTGCTCCCCTTCTCTACGGCTACAATAAAAGTTACGGTGATTTATGTGGACCACGCCGAGCATAAGCCGACCATATGAGCATGCCACTGTCATGCAAATATATGGTTTAAAATCCTTTACACTCATGGCGAGACATTAATGTATATATACAGTACAGATGATGTTTTATTGCACCTCTATATCAGACACCAAAGGTTATTTTAACCAGAGCAAAACACAGATGGAGGCTTGCTGATTCGATACATCCACAAAAAGACGCTTTGTAGCGGCTCTCAAGCAAGGCATTCTGGGTACTGTCAGTGAGTGCTTTAAAAGGAGTCCTAAAAAATATTCAGCAGCAGCTGCAGCACGCACGGGATTATGTTCAGGAGGATGGGAGTGATTTCACAGTGTCCCCATGGCCAGAGACAAACATGGGCCTCCAATTGGTGGCCCTCACCTGTACTGCCTCCTATTGGTGGGCCTTGCCTCATCCGCCTCCCATAGGTGGGCCTCGCCTGTACTGCCTCCCATGGGTGGCTCTCGCCTCATCAGCCTCCCATTAGTGGTCCTCGCCTCATCTGCCTCCCATTGGTGGCCCTCGCCTCATCCGCCTCCCATTGGTGGCCCTCGCCTCATCCGCCTCCCATTGGTGGCCCTCGCCTCATCCGCCTCCAATTGGTGGCCTGAGTTTTTATTAGAAGCGCAGCGGGGGTGGGGGAACCTGAGTCTCGGTGACGGGAGTGCGGAGCGTGCTTTGCAGGAAGGGCACTGAGCGCCCTCACAACCTCCCTGACATTAAGTATGAATTATTGCAGATGACTCTCCCCACCACCTTGCCTGGGGCGATGCTGTCCCGTTTTTACAGAGCCATGAAAAACATGCTGTGTCAGAGATTAGCATGATTTGGGGTTTTTGTCAGGCGACGGGATGCTCATCATCTGATTCCTGCCTTATTAAAGGCACGGGATGAGGAGCTGAGGTTAAGCAGCGATGCCGAGCGGAGACACAGTGCCTGTAAGAGCCGGGGAATATTTATACATGATACAGCCCCCGCTAGCTTGCGGCCCCCAACTTCACTGCATGGGGGCTGTCCCTTTAAACGAAATAAAGCCCAATGTGGGGAAACAGGAAACCGGGGGCCGCACGGCGTACCTGCAGAACGATGCTGCCATAATGCGCTGGAAGGCTTTTTAAAATAGCGCGGAGCTAACAAGGTGGTAAAAATGTAAACAGGGTTTTACGCACTTCCTGTTCGAGCTGAGATTCCCTTATTTCCCTTTCAAATGACTCCGGCGGATTGCCATCCATGAAAACGGCGAGTGTTTGACAGCAGTGCGCACACTTAGGGATGAACACGTTATGCGTGGCTGCCTGTCTGCACGCCACAGTCGCTACTGCTGGCCAACTCATTGCTTAACAGAAAGATGACATCTTCACGACAAAGCCACCTCTTAATGGCACCGACGGCCCTGCGAAACTAGTAACGGCCACAGTGATTGGATGCCTCCAGGGTCATGGTTTGCGACGGAAAAGAAAACGAAATAAACTAGCTTTTTCTCGCACAGAAATAAAGACTGAAGATGCAGCACCGAAGACAAAGTCAAGGTCAATGTCGAGAAATGGGCCCTGGAACACAAAAGCGAGGAGCGCTCACTAAATCAGGCCTGTGATGGAATAAGCGCCCATACTGTATGAAAGCCCACTGTATGCTCTAAAACAACGCGTAACCATTTACCACAAGGTAATACCGCGGGGGTGGAACAGGGCTCAGCGGGTTACGCCTGTGTCTGTGATCAGACGGTTGCCGGTTTGAATCCTGTCCTTAATGGGACGGCCTTCTGTTCGTTGGGTCCTTAAGCGAGGCCTTAGACATTTCAGTTCTTTGGGAGAAACTACTAGCTCTCCTTAAAACCACTTTATTGACGTGGGGGGGGGGGGGGGGGCATTGCGCAATTCGAGGGTGTAATTAGAGATGCTTATATAAAGGGGGGGCTTTTGAAGCCTTAATGCAGTGTAATGCAGTGGCTGCACACGGGGGCTCCTGCAGCCTCCATCGGGGGAGACACTGGCAGAAAGCCTGCAGTTCCCTCCCACTGCAGTAGGATGCTGAGCGTGGTACATGCAGCCACAGTCGATTCAATAAGCCATAACCGGCTGATTACTATTATTTATTGTTATTGTTCATAACACTGAGTTCCTAATAATGAATATTTTTCCTTATTAAAACGCTTAACAATTCTAAACAATGTAAATATGGAATTAATGATTCCGCCTGGGGGTAATCCATGCAGAATTAAGAAGGACCATTTTACAGTGTTTGCAGTGGTGGGCGATTTCCGGGTCTTAATGAAAGACTAGCTATTTAATTTTGTGACGCATGCTGTATGTGCAGGAAATCTCATGACAGAACAAATGTTCCAAAGCAGGAGTGAATCAGAATGTGATGCATATGTAAATATTTAAAATGATATCTGAATGAACCAATGCTAAGCACTAGTCTTATAGAAGCGTATGTGACATGTAAGCATGCATGTTGCAGTCATGTAACTCCCTAAATCCTCCTCCTGGCATCAGGGCACTAGCTTTGAGGGCTCTGTCCTGTTCCTGCTGGACTCTAATATCTCTAAGAGGCTCCATTAAATCCTATTACCTTCAGTATAAGTGGGGATAGCTTGGGCGTCCTAATCTCCATCTAAATCATCGCTTCTGGAGCTGTGCTCCCCTCCCCAGCAGCCAGAGCCATGACTTAACACCCTGATTTGCTCTGTCTGTTTTTCTTGTGGAGGGGGTGACTCAGTGGGTCAGGACAAAAAAAAAAATTGCGGCTTAGTTCCCATGCTGCTTCTTGAGAAGAACATTCTAGAAGCCCCCTGGCCGGGTCTTGGAGGCCGCTCCGATTTAAGCGGCTAGACGACAGAGGGCCAGAGTGAGCGTCAGTGACAGAAGACGTGAGGAGTAGAAGGGAGGAGGCCCGGGGGCTGAACGGACAAGACAGCGCGGGGGTGAGCTGTCCCACTACAGTACGCGAGAGGGGATGGAGGTAGAAGCAGGCAGGAGGGCGCCTCGCTGACAGCTGATGGAGGTAAAGTGGCAGTCAGGAGTTTCAGGAAGGGCAGCGGCCCTCGATCATGCGGGGAAAAGGAGTCTGTGGGAACGCAAACGGCATCCGCACTCCCAGATTCCCCTCCCGAGTGCGTCCACTGGCATCAGTCACACCAGGATGCGTGCGTGGTTCTTTAAACAGCGAGGTTCTGGGCCCCAGGGTTTAGGGGAGGGGGAGGGGCCCAGTCATCCCCTAACCAGCTCTGATCGATGGGGTCTCTGGTGTCGACTGTCCCTGGTGAGAAAAGATGCCGACGTGTCTGTGATTAATACCCGGCCCGGGCCCCCGCTTTGGTCCCTGTCACGTTACACGCTTTACTCCCTGTTCTTCCTGAAATGTGTCACGCGGCAGAAATAAATCGCTGCTGGATGTGCACGGCAGTGCACGCCATCGATTGGCAGCCTAAATAGCATGGCGAGATTTAATAGATGTGGTGGCCAGCTGTGTACTGTACAGGGGAGGCGAGATCCTGGCGCGGATGAAGCAGCTGGCTGTGTGCTGTACAGGGGAGGCAGGATCCCCACGCGGACAAGGCAAGTGTCCGTGCGGCGCAGAGGGGAGGCGGGATCCCGGGGCGGATTCAGCGGCCAGCAGTGTGCTGTAGAGGGGAGGCGGGATCCTGGGACGGATGCGGCGGCCGGCTGTGTGTTGTACAGGGGGGGCGGGATCCCGGGAAGGATGCGACTACCAGGTGTGCACTACCCGGAGCTATGGTACACTATGGTGTTTGTTAACACTCAACTGTCTGTCATGGTGGGGGGGGGGATCTTTTGTACTTCAAACCATGTTAAGCCTTTTAACATACACCATATTGATTCATAACTTCATGAGGTTTATTATCAGACTTTGAGAACCCCTGCTTATGAGAAGGGCGATCACCCCAAGCACCAGGGCTGAAATGATATGCAGGGTATAAACATCCCCAGCAGCCGCCATGTCACCTTCCCCCTATATCATATCTTCTGAACACTGGAGTGAAACCCTGGAATGAGTGAACGAATGGATGAAATCAGAGACCATCAGTGCTGGTCATCGCAGTCTGACTGAAATTACTGAGAATGTAATTTCTGAGAAACTGGTATTTGTCCCAAGCATAACACATCGGAGGTTAAGAACCCACACTTCTAAAAAATCATACCCTTTTTGGGAGTGAAAGCTTGCTTTCAAAAGGAAATATGAGAAATTGCATAAAATTGTTGTCTGTGCACCATTTTCTGATGCATCTGGATCAGTCATCCGGAGATTCAGTCCTGCTTTAACCTTTTTTCAGAACAAGAGCTAGTTTGAATCGCTGTGAAATTCCTTACGATTGCTTAGAAAAATCTTTGGATCCCAACACTCACATTAAAACTCATTTAACCCCACTCATTTAACCCATTTGCTTCTAACATAAAAAAACCAAAAGTGAACCCAAATGCAACATCAAACATGCAAAAAGGAACAAAAGCATAGCACCTGTGTTCCTGTAACAAACTTGTGATTAATCAGTACACAAATGGCAAACTAAATGATCAATTAAAGACATCCGGGATGATGTAATCATCCAGTATGCATGGGCGTGGTGGTGTTGCCTGAATGAGGCCTCAGTACGCTTTGGCAGGAACCCCGTTAGCATTAATAATTACGGCCTTCCCAGGATTGATCCCTGCGCGTCGGGGCTTTCGCACGGAAACAATGACAGCAGGTGGCTGCTTTGAGTCTTCTCTCCCTCACGAGAGGACTTCATAAATCACACATCTGCCGTTCCGCGCATTCCACCCGCACCGAATTTAATCACTTACTATCGACCGTCATTAGCGTAACAACTCCGATATCGCTACGTACAATTATTACTGTTTTCCCCCGCTTTGCGAGTTTTTGATGCTCTCCATCGATTAATGAGGCTTGTTAGGATTACAGCGTGAATATTAACGGATGTTTAGACGTAGATGAATGTGAATCTCAGTGCGACCTACTGCCGGGATGCACACCGCTCTCATTTCGTTTGGGTTTGGCAAGCGGTGTCGTACTAATGAACGTCGGCGTGAGATGAAGGAGCCGGCAGGCTGTGGAGTGTTCATTAAATGATTGGACGTGAAACAGCACTTTCTTCATTAATTAGCGAAGCGGAAACTAAAGCAGCCTCAACTCGATTCACATACAGAGATTCTGTGTATCTGGATACGGCTCTGGACTGGTCATAATTCTTAGTAAAAAAGCTTTCCAAAGGCACTTAAAGTACCTCAATCGTCACTGTCATGATTCTCATTAAGGCAGGCCTACGGAGAAAGCCAAAAGTCTCCCTGGAAAGATCTCATTGTCTCTGCTGAAATTGAATGCAGAACGCATGTAAGTGGCCTGCTCTTCCCACTGAAACACAATATTCGGGTGTCTTAATTAGAAGCGTGCTGGATCAGCTATCCCCTCTCCCCGACAAGTGACCTGTGCATTGCAGAGTGAGTGCCTCTTTGTAAATTCAGACTGCATGCCGTTTAGGAAGGATACTGCAGCAGGGACAGCTCCTGGGACTCAACTGCGGTGCGTGGGCCACAGTGTATGGCTCCCGCATTTGGGCTGCGGTGTGGGCCCCGGTGCGTGGGCCACAGTGTATGGCTCCCGCGTTTGGGCTGCGGTGTGTGGGCCCCAGTGCGTGGGCCACAGTGTATGGCTCCCGCGTTTGGGCTGCGGTGTGTGGGCCCCAGTGCGTGGGCCACAGTGTATGGCTCCCGCGTTTGGGCTGCGGTGTGTGGGCCCCGGTGCGTGGGCCACAGTGTATGGCTCCCGCGTTTGGGCTGCGGTGTGTGGGCCCCGGTGCGTGGGCCACAGTGTATGTATGAGGGTATGGGTAACCAGTACGTCTGGGATTTCATTGGAGGGTATGGGTAACCAGTACCTCTGGGATTTCATTGGAGGGTGCGGGTAACCAGTACCTCTGGGATTTCATTGGAGGGTACGGGTAACCAGTATGTCTGGGATTTCATTGGAGGGTATGGTTAACCGTTTCAATGGTAGCTTTTAATAACATGGTTAAATTCAAAGCTTAACTGGAAAATTTGAAAGTTTTGAGGAAGGTGGATTTTTAATGGCAGCTAAACTGTTACTGACCGCATGTTAGACCTCAGCAGTAATTGATTTTTTTCCAGAGAAGCGATATTGTTTTATCTCAGTGCCTTTGGGTGACTCCCACTCTTCCTTTGCTCTTTACTCGCCTGCTTCAAAGGCACTCTCTGCTTTATAGCTGCCACCTGAACACCCCACCTGCGCTCAGCTCAGACTATTATCCGATATTATTCATTCTGGATAATGGAGGACCGTTTTGCTCATTAAACACCGATGCCCAGTTTTAATTTACGTGCAACGTATTCCTTAACATCTCCCCCGCGTTCCCATACACAGACGTAACCTTCAGCTCTGTCTTCTACAATAAAGGAACGTACAGGGTCCTCCGTTACACAACGCTACATCCAGAAATCACAGAAGGGGCAGTGATGAATGTTATGGTGACATGTCTTCAGGCGTGACCTTACTGTTAACCCCATGGTAGCTGTAATGAGGATCTGGTTCCATCTTCCGAGAGCTCAGAAAAGAGAGTTTTACAGCCAAAAAACACACCCACACATGCATGTCCTTGTCGGCAATAATGCTAAAAAGTAGACTTGACTGTGAATTGACCCCTGGACTAGGTCACCTATGTGGGACTGAACACGTCTGGAATGAACATCCATCAGATGCTGTAACAGACTTAATTTCTCTGCTGACAGTTTATTACCAAGTCAATTCCCATCCAGAAAACATCCCCGCAGAATTCTGGCTCTTAGCTTATAAGCAGCACTCTCGATGTTGACAGAAAACCTCCACCAACTGTCTGATATCATGCCACGTGATAAATACCCACCCTGCCACTGCAGGTGGGGCCGGCAGCCTTTTCAGTTTGGGAATGGTCAGTTGTGTTTTACACTAAAATATGGCATATAAATTCCTCAATGAACAGTGCAAACTGAGGTGCCGCGCTGCATCTCACCCCTAATCACAGCTGGCAAGCGGGTCCCCGGCAGTCACCGAGCCCGGGGGTGGACGCGGAAAGGCGGGAGAGTGTCCTGAAAAGACATGCCTGGGTCAGCTGTGCATGTTCAGGTGTTCAGGCTCCCAGCTTAACACAGTGGAGACACTCCGTAATACTGCACCAGGCGTAACCAACAGCCCTCAGGTGTCATTTGTTTCACCATTAGTAAGGGAGAGAATGTCTGTCACCATTTCTGTATTTAGCAGATGCTTTCATCCAAAGAAATCTATACCAGTGGCCAAAACTGTGGAAACACCTCCAGTTTTTAGAGATTGCAGAACATTATTCAGCTGTGGCTCATATTACTTACTTGTAAAATCATACATTGGACGATTAAATAAGTAACTGGAGCAACAGTTGAATAAAATTCTGCAATCTCGAAAAACTGGAAGAGTTTCAGCCAGTAGTACACAAATAAAGCAGTGCAGTTGGGGATTAAGGGCCGGACAGCAGTGATGTTCAGTAAGCCCGGGGATTTGAACCAGGGGCATTTAAGCAACCTCCTGATCACAGTTCAAACCCACTGGTCTCCACATGCCCCCTCATATTGCATGTATGTGTGTGTATTTACATATATATATGATTTTTTTCATTTCTGGCGATTGCCCATCCTCAAAGACACTACAGACACGTGTTTCTGAGGTCACCCTTACCCGAAGTTATACTGCAGCTAGCAGCCAGGCCCCAGTGGGCAGCTGTTCAGGCCTAACCTAGATAAGCTAACCTGAAAGAGGCAGTAATGAGGATCATCAAGTAAGCAGAGCGAAAGTGACGCAGGACGACTTTCACCCTCGCTTTAGTCAAAGTCAGGTTTCGGTTATAAATCGGCCCCAGAGACACAGCACTGAGCTGGATGTTAATGTGCGAAGCAACACCGAGCCATAGATTTAACATGAATGAACTCGTTATTACACCTTCAGCTAATTATACCTCTAATTGTTGCATTAATAATGCTACTTGCTGACTACTAACAGTTGTTTGTTAAATCACTGTCCAAAGTGATATTCATCAAAATACACCCAACAGTGAGACTCAGGTCCCAAATGCGAACGCATTTCATTCCATTTTTCATTTAATTTAAAACACCTTTGACCTGGTGACCCCCCCCCCCCCCCACCACGGTGATTTACAGTGCTCTTCTGGGTGGGGTTAGATGGGGGCCACAGTTTTATAAAAAAAAAGCCCTTTAATTACTTAATACGCAACATTTAATTCATACTCGACTACAGTGAGCAGCTTATATTTTTATTTCGCATTTAAATGGCTGAATGGTGGCTTACCGGTGAATTTCAGCTTAAGCGTCTATAACAGTTATTCCATGAAGGTCCCTCTTCAGGCCTGAACCAGAAAAAGCACATGGCCTTAACCACTGCGCCCCCCACCCCCCTGCAGCTGCATTTATGCTGCGTTTTCTGCGTTATCGACGGAGCCGCGCCAAGCGGCAGCCACCATTCAGATTCCGCGAGATTGGGTATAACAGGCCTTGACTTCCGACATGAAACAACATGCTGGGATAAGCAAATGTGCGCCTGATTTCTGTAAAAGCGAGAGGAATAATCTGAGGAAAACATGAAGGGCACGGAGAGACGGGCGGTGATAAAACTGAAGGGGAACGTCACTTCTTACACGCGGTTCCGCGTAGCGGCACGGAATGTGCTGAGCGCAAAGTTTT
Organism: Petrocephalus schoutedeni; assembly: GCA_026780765.1. Lineage (NCBI taxonomy): Eukaryota > Metazoa > Chordata > Actinopteri > Osteoglossiformes > Mormyridae > Petrocephalus > Petrocephalus schoutedeni. The sequence continues at coordinate 1,540,925 of JAODKL010000062.1, forward strand.
ATGCCCAGTGTCAGTCTGAACAACATCCCGGTACCTGAAGAGTGTCTACAACCATTTCAGAAATTCATGAGAAAAATATATTTTCAGAGTTTTTATGGAGTGCATATATTTTATGGACTGTCAAGGGTGACGGAGCTAAACTGAAATGGGGGGGGGGGGGGGGGGGGGTGGGCGGGTTAGCTACATCACGTACATATGCTGAGGGGTACTGCCGGGGTGAGCCACACTCGGAGCGCCCCCTACCCCATTGCGAGGGCAAAGACGGGTTCATGAAGGCGCCGATCCACTGTGTTGTGCTTCACATATCCATCCCAACACAACCATTTAGCAGGCAGCAGCGTGACAAACATATCTGGGATCTCAGGGTCAGAGGATCCCTGCAGCAAAGGGGGTCAGGGGCCTCGCTCAGGGGCCCCGAGTGACATCATTCTGCTGAGCCTGAGAAATGGACTGGAGGCCTCCTTTTCACTAGTGCGTCACGCTAACACACTGAGCCACACACCACGCAACACACAACGTGGGAGGAAAGCAGCCTGTGAAAACTGCCTTTTCACCACGTGAATGAAAACATAGGTTGGAAATTTTTCCACTGCGATAACAATCGCATGAATAATAATTATTCCAACTATTAATAATTGCTATTAATAAATGAAAGAAATTCACAGTGGCTCCTGAAGTGCAGTCTGCAGCTCAAATATGACTTAATGAACGTTAGAGCCGATAAGAGCAGGCCTGCAGAGAGCTCTCGAAAGGGCGAAATGGGTTCATCCCGCGTCGCCTACCAGAGGCTATGCATCTACCTGCCGAGCTCGTCTGGTTGAGCCGAGTCGTAAAGTCATTTCTTCAAATCGGATGTGGTAAAATCAGGTTAAGCCATCAAGAGCCACGTCCAGCCAAGCGCTGAGCACATTACGCTAATTCTGTAATGCAGGGCCGGCTGCTCCTGGCCCGGCTTTGTGGGCCCTGGGAGATGAGGGCGAGCGGCCCGGGAGCAGGACGCGTCTCCAGCAGAGGTCGGCGCGGCCGCAGCCGTCGATTTAAGAAGGCAAAGATATGAATGTCAAATACAGATCTGCCATATTAGTGACTTTCCTGTCGATGTTTCATAAATGTATTCATCATTCTCGGTCTTACTGAGTGGGTCCTTTTATCCAGGGTGACATTACTTGAGGAAGAAAGGGTCAGCCGGCCCCTAGACACACTGTGAGTTAGGGGCCCTGCTCGGAGACCCAAGAGCAGAATCACGTTAATAAGTCCAGGACTTATTCCACACACAGTGTCCCAACGAGCTGAACACCCCGGCCAGCCCCTCGGGTCCAGGCTCCCCCCCGTCACATCTCCTCTTCCATCCAACAAAGGCCTGTGCATGTTTATGGAAGTGAGACACAGTATTAGCCTATGCTAAGATGTTAGCCTATGTTATGATGGAAGAGTCCAGCCTTCCTCTGCATTTGCTGTCTTTTGCTACGGCATGAACTCAGAGTTATTTAACTCTAATGCTCTTTGTCAAGGTCTCGGTCAACCTTAGACTCAATTTAAAAGCAACCACACAGAATGTTTGAACTAAATGCTGCATAATGAATAGGCCACAACTTCTTAAACTAATCTCCGAGTTAAAAACTATAAAGTCGAGTAGGAACTTTTAATTTCCTGAGCAGCCCCCTCATTAAACCTGTAACAGCTGCTCAATATAAAACACACATCCTTTAGGAGGAAAAAGGGTGTTTGTGGCGATGTTGCTGAGTGACCTGACTGAAGGTGCATTCGAGTGGGTATTCGATCCCTGAGGCATTCGAGCCACTCTGGCGAGACACACACATTACTGCGGATAGAGCGTCCTGCTCCGTATTCATTACAAGGCCATTAAGAGGCTGCCTGAGTATCACGTGTAAATAGGTCCAGCTTTCTGTAGCCTCCAAGTGATGGCAGACATTGATCCAGAAGCTGTTTGGCACAGTAATGGCAGAAGCCCTCATGGTGAATGGACTGTGTAAGTGAAGAAGAATGTAAATGACTACTGAGCATTTATACGCAGTTTATATTGCATGAATGCTGCAGATGTGCATTTTTATTGCTCTGTTGTAGTGTTTATTGATGCTGAGAGTTTACATGTACTAGGTCTTCTTGAATGTTTGGTTTGTTCTTGAGTGTTTGGCTGAGGTGAGCTGGGAGCTGGGAAGGAATCAAAATGTGGACTGTCTGGGGGTCTCTGTGGACTGGGTTCAGAAACATCTATCAAAACAGCATCTGGCTGTATGGCCAGCCAATCACAGTTAGCTAGTAGTGTAGTGTCTTACAGTCATGTGGTTTTCACCCTGACCAGGCATATTGCATCCCTCTTGGTAGCCTGCCGCGGTGAGCAAAGTCCTATTTCGAACCAAGTGCCCTGATCCTGTCTACCCCCGTTGGCTCACCGCGGCTTATCGTTCAGCGTAGCCATTGGATCTTATTGACAGAATTAAGATCAAGACTGAAGATTCGGAATGACATTAGATAGTCGCAGACAAAGACAGTCGAGTCGCCCCAAGACATCATTTGAGCTCTCGCCATTTTAAAGGCTTGTAATGCTAGAAATGCACTCCAACTGAGCAAAAAAGCCCTGGGACCATGTGGAAGTAAGGATGGGAGCAAGAGAAATGGAGGAGAAGATAAAGGAACATGTCTGTGTAGAGCTGCTCTCGGCATTAGAGTGCTGCATTTACAGTGTCAGTAGCTTGAACCATGAGAGATGGGCAGAATAAATTTGAACGTTCACTGCAATCTGTCTCCTTAACTGACATCTCGTGTTTAAGAGTGAAGACCTACGGAACTTCCCACAGTGTGTTAAATAAAAGGTCACAAGCAAACTGACTGTTCGAAAAACGAGGAAGATAATGACAGTTTAGGCGGTGGGTGGGGATTTAAATGGCTTAATTGAATCTCCAAATAAAATCAGATTCGGTGAGGTCGTTTTTACATATCCTTAGAGAGCTTCCATATGGCGATTTACGGAGTATAATTACAGCATTTTAAACTCCAGTTTGCGTGGGGTCAGTGGTGGAATGAGAATATGATCATGAAAATGGTCGTAAAAATTAAGCAAATTAAAATATGGCCTCCTTGTTTTTCACCTGCCGGCCTGCTTTTAATAACAAAGGTCGCGATCGATCATATCTGCGTTGCATGAAGTATAATTTAGAGTCTGGGAGCATATGTTACTATCACCTGTTGTCTTCTGTGTCCCATAAATGGGCATCAGTTTGTTTTACATCCGGGGCACTTGAAGGAGATCTGGGAACAGCCACATGTGCGGTTACAGCGTCTGGTGTGCATGTCAGGGCCTAAGATGGGATATCGGTACGTGTAAATCATAATATAAAGACTTAAAGTGTGGAACAAATATCAGAAAGGTTATGGGGGAGGTGACAAATCTTGGCAGATGCTGATGCCAGCATAGGTAGTGAAGTAACGCCTCAGTGAAGCGGGATTCAAAGAGCAAAGTGGACAGATAGTCAATTAGGAGAAATGGTGTCGAATAATCAGGCGATATTCTACAACAAAGGCGGCCGGAGAAACCCATTTCAGCCATCGACGATTTATAATTCATTACTTTTCCACAGAATGGAGCGATTGTCCAGAAACGATTGTGTCTGTCAGACGTTCCCGGGCAGCGGGACGTGTGGGGGTCAGCGAGGGAGGGGCCGGGGCCCCTCGTCTGGCTTCTGGAGAAGAAGCAGCGCATTTACATTCCCAACTCTATAAGGAGACGCGGCTTTGGCCTGGAAACCCTCAGCAGACACCCCAGGGAAATTAAGCAAAATGAGGAAGCCTCAAATGGAATTTTAAAGGGCCACTCGGACGGCTTGGCAGAAATGACTGCATTAAGACAATAAGCAGCGTCCCTCAAATCACGTTACAGCCTCAGGGAATTGTGGGAAAACAATTACAGCATGCGGCTGCTAGAGTTTCTTCCCATTTCAAGCAGTTTGCACATGTGGGCGCTGGCCACATGAGACTATTACATCTACCACAATGAAGCTACCCTGCAGGAGGTTATGACCTATACTCCAGTATGGCTACCCTGTGTGAGATTACTACAATATACCCCAGTATGACTACCCTGTGTGAGATAATTACAATAGACCCCAGTATGACTACCATGTGTGAGATTATTACAATATACCCCAGTATGACTACCATGTGTGAGATTATTACAATATACCCCAGTATGGCTACCCTGTGTGAGATTATTACAATATACCCCAGTATGGCTACCCTGTGTGAGATTATTACAATATACCCCAGTATGACTACCCTGTGTGAGATTACTAGAATATACCCCAGTCTACATACCCTGTGTGAGATTATTATGTATACCCCAGTCTACATACCCTGTGTGAGATTATTACGTATACCCCAGTCTACATACCCTGTGTGAGATTATTATGTATACCCCAGTCTACATACCCTCTGTGAGATTATTATGTATACCCCAGTCTACATACCATGTGTGAGATTATTATGTATACCCCAGTCTACATACCATGTGTGAGATTATTATGTTTACCCCAGTCTACATACCCTGTGTGAGATAATTATGTATACCTCAGTCTACATATCCTGCGTGAGATTATTATGTATAACCCAGTCTACATACCATGTATGAGATTATTATGTATACCCCAGTCTACATACCATGTATGAGATTATTATGTATACCCCAGTCTACATACCCTGTGTGAGATTATTATGTATACCCCAGTCTACATATCCTGCGTGAGATTATTACGTATACCCCAGTCTACATACCCTGTGTGAGATTATTATGTATACCCCAGTCTACATACCCTGTGTGAGATTATTATGTATACCCCAGTCTACATACCCTGTGTGAGATTATTATG
>JAODKL010000062.1:1573226-1584188 GCA_026780765.1 Petrocephalus schoutedeni
TATATATATATATATTTACTATCACCTGGACAGTACTTTACCATTGTGTTGTCTAAACCATGAATGTATGTGCTGCTGTATGTATGAGAGCCATTGACACCTGGAGACAGATTCCTGCATGTGGGTAAACATACTTTGCCAATAAGGCCTTAGATATGATCTGAATGTCAAGGCTGAATAGCAACTAGAGAAAAGAATGTCAGGGTGTATGAGACACATTTACATAATATTTTATGTTACTTCCACAGTTTTCAGAGCAAGGGAGACCTGGGCACTAATGTGTGATCGCATAAGCAACTATGGACTTTGTGGGGGGGCTAAACCTTTTCCACATCCTATTCCACAGACATTTAAAATGGCAAAGTATGAATTCCCATGAGCGTGAGCAGAGGACCCGGCTCCAAAGTGAATTAACCAGTGTTACATCGAGTTACAGTCTGGTCTCCACCAATGAAAAGGCACGGCCGCCGGGGACCAATGAGAGAGCAGCGAGGGAGTGACGCGGCACTGGCAGAGCAGACGGAGCTGGCAGCGGCCCGGTGTCACCGCCTGTCATCAGCTGATACACTCTCACCATGTGCTGTAATTTTTCATCAAATATTCATGAATGGCTTGATCAGTAAAAACAGATGTTGGTATCAGCACACAGAGAGACGCGCCACAGACGAACCAGAGTGGGGGCGGCCCTCGGAATCAGACAAAGGAGCTGCAGGCAGGGCTCAGCTTTGATGGGGGGGGGCTTTTTGCCAGCCAGGGAGACTCAGAAGGGACATCGGGGGATTGATGGAGACCACCCAGATCATTACTACAGTGTCTCAGAGACTCTGTGCTGGGCCACTCTGTCCTCTCACTCCTGGGCAGGCACTGTGGAAGGCCACAGGGGGATATACTGTAGCTGTGCATGTTAAACTGTGCGGATGGGGATCTCAGGACAGGAGTGGCATCTAAGGGGAGGACGGGGGGTCAGGAAGAAGACAGCCACCGAGTGCCTAGGCGGAACTGCCTTTAGGAATGTTCCGGAGATAATGAGTTTGGGATTAAAGACTTGCGCAGATTCCCTCTAGAGGCTGAATTTGGATAACCCAAAGCAACAAGAAAAACATGTTTTGGGTTCTATTTACCTTAGATAAAAAAGCAATGATAAGATACTGAGTCAGTTTCATGGTTCTCTGATTATTTCACAGAAAACTCAACTGGATCGAAAAATGTCTCTACTTCAAGTCAACTATGTCTCCTGAGCTACACTGCATTTATCTTTCATGTTTAAATGCATTTATCTTGCATATGTCTCAGCAATATGAAGTTTTTAATTTCCATACCTCAAGCAAAATGAGATAGCCAGTGTTTGTCCTGAGATAAGTAAAGCGATGCTGTAAACTTGTTAATGTCTCTCTGGCTCCTGTGAGTTGTGCTGACCCAGATCCCATCACGTGTCACTTCCTGTTCTATGTCCTGCCCAGACTGGATTCCTGCCGTGATTTTTTAACAGCCGTTGTTTTGCTCTATAGATCAAAATGTAAATGAGGCAAAAAGCAGAAAACAAAGAGATAATGAATTTTTCACAGCATATGTGCAAGCAAACACTGAAAAAAGATCATCAGTCTGCTTTTAATTGGGTTTTGATATTTAATCTTCAGATGTTTGAAATGCAATGCTTATCTATTGTGTGTCTGTTGCATTTCCCGACTTGTATAATTAATGCATAGATCTTTTAGTAAACACAAGACGGTTGATTGAATATTTCCATCTGGGCAAATCAAAGCAGTAGCTGGAAGATAATGCATGAACTTCACCCTAAACTGGGCAGACATGTGACTTCAGACACTGCCTTATGGCGATACCCACGCGATTTATGCCTTTTCACTTCCTCTATGCCATTTCCTGTCGGCTCTGCAGAGTGAATAGCTGAGATATCTTACAGTCTCGCATGACTTTGTTGGAAACTTTTTCAATTATCATTATTTGAAAGGCTCATTTGTGCCTCGTCATTTCATTTCCCATCAGTAATCTTCCTTTTATAATAGTGGAGCTACTGTACATTAAAAATACAAGCAATAAGATATTAGAGTCAGCAAAGCACATTCCTGTCACACTTGTATTACAATTCGACACTATGTGCCAAAGACAAATGTCATAGACAAGCACCGCGCCCAGACTCCATGAATACTGATAAGATGGAGGATAATTCATCAAACGTTTTCTGGGCTCTACTTTGGTAAAACCTGCAAAATTGCATGAAGCAGCACATTCTGACATTAGGGCTGCTTGCTGGTCGGCTTATGGTCTGCATGTTCTGGGTTATATTTAACAGTGCTGAGATTTACCTTCATCCACCCTTCACCCGAACTCATCGCGAGACGTTCGCCCCAATTTATAACCCTGCCTGTTTTACTTTTCCAGGAATTATGAAAACAGAACTGGCCTAAGCAGGCAGCCGCTCCAGTAAGACTAAGAACTGGTGCAACGCCCATCAGAAGCTGCTCTGCCGAAGTAATGAAAACCACAAGTTTAATTCAAGTTTAACACAAATTAAATCTCACATTTGTTCATAATTAATGAATCATGATGCATCTTTTACCTCAAGTAGTGACTATATTTGTTCATGATTTATCCATGATTTGTACTTGTAATAGTAACTGAGTTATTACTATATTATTTGTGCCCTGTCAAGTGTTACCAAAAAATACAACCAATAATACACAGCATATTGCCCACTTTTCGTGTCATAATTCTTGCCATTTAACATTTAGAATATTTATTTATATAGGGAAATATGGAAGTTATATGTAATAAATAAAGCGATTGTTAGCTGAATGTGTCTCAGCTGAGAAAGACCATCACATCTATATAATTATCTCTTCAAGCCTTTATGTAAGTGCAGAGCAAGCCAGTGATGTATTTCCCTGTTAACCTTTAGTGTCTTAATTCCGCTCGCGAGAGTAATTTGTCGAATAACAATTGAACAAGCTAGTGAGTGTGTATCAGATGGCAGAGAGTGCCCTCTCCTCTGTGACTCTGGCTGAAGGACACGTGCAGATAAGGGGCCTTACTCTACAAAGAGGAGCCCTGGAGGAAGGTGAGCGCACGCCGCCCTCGACGGCACTCGCCGGGAACGATGCTCCCAGACGTGCTCCCCGCCCGGCTCCGTGTGGCGGCATTCATGCATATGCAGATGGCGAGTCTGTCGCCGCAGCCCGCGGACCCTGATAACGCCATTGTGTCGGCGAGGCATTGTAATAGGCACCTCGTTATATGCCGCTAGACAAGCGTCTGCGTCAATGCCTACGCCAATTAGCATATTCAAAACAGCGTAATGTGATTTCCATGTAATACCTCTGCAGCTATACGATATGATAATGCATATATCTGATTTAATAACAGTATTATGGCACATAAATCAGCACCCTCAGTGGCCGCCCGCCCCCCACAGAGAGCGGTTGTGTTTATTGCTCGATAAGAGTCCGCGTCTGCTCGTCCGGGGCAGGGCTAGCTGACACCCCTCGCTCTCCTTTTACAGACCAAAGGTTGTGGCTCAGTTGCACTTGGGGGCAACAAATTGTGGTGACTCTTGTCCCCATAGATACGACTGAACAATTAACAACAAAAACGGGTCATTATTATGCTGTCTGTTTCAAGCATTAATTCACTTTTATGCTTTTTTCTGTCCTGTATTTTGGCAGCAGAACAGTAGGACTAATTGCTTTTTACCTCAAAAGGGAAGCGGGTCTTGCTCACTAATTCCAGTTGGCCCACTGAACGCAATCCAGTCCCTGCTGACAGTAATACTGGGAATGTATTATTTTAGAAAATTAGACCTTCACCAAAGGTGACTCCATTAGATCACGAGAGGATGGAGCAGCTGTCTCCAAAGGCAGAAGGAGGAGCAGGTTTCATGGACACCAGAAGGCAAAATCACCCTTGAAGAGTGCTCAGCACAAGCCTGACTACCTGACTAGAGAAGGGTGGGTGGTGTTCATTGCCACAGAACATGCTTCACCTTGTTTTACAGTGAAAAAATAGAACCATGACAGCTGTTTAAAGTAGAGGATGGTAAAAGTGATTGTTTGTAGCTAACCCATTAATTTTACTTCACCTTTAAGCGAAGGGACAGAAAAAAAACACAGAAAGATCTGGCTTTTCATGAAGATATCGACTCTCCCCGTTCCAGGGGGATGACGAGGCCCTCTTACAACCCCAAACATTTTTTCCTTCGTGATTTCCTTGTTTAAACTATGCAGCACGTGCACACACAAACACACAGTCCCTGTGAAACGCTGAACAGATAAATCAATTAAAAGAAGCAGGGACTATAAACCGCGGCCTTATAGAAAATCCCGTCACGTAGAGAAGAAACAACAAATAACAGTTCCAAATCATTTTCCAAGTGAAAGCGAGGGTTTTTTTTCCGTTAACCTCTCACGCTGGTGAAAATGTTTGTTTACTGCTGTACTGTGTGACTCGAGGTAGAAGTTGTATTGGGTTAATATAACAGATATAAGAGTCTTCACTAAATTGACCACGTAACTAGTGTATTTTACAGCGGAAGCTGTTAGGGGCCTACTCATAACACAAGGTTATATAACAGTATTGCGAGTCGCACCATTTCCCAATTAGTCCATTTATCATGAAATGTAACCTCTGCAGCACCTGTTATGAAGCTGCGAGTGCTTTGGGATCTCCACACACATACCTGGAAAAGTCGGTTTGATGAATATTTAATGAAATGGCCTCAGTGAGGGGGGATGTCGGTCTGCCTGGCTGGCACTCCTCCACTCCCAATGACATTTAAATCATCCAAGTAAATGTCTGTGTTTATGCCAACTGGACGCCAACTGCTAGTGCAAAGGATGACGGAAGATCGGCGCCGCGTGTATGGGCGTGTGAAGGAGGGCTTCTGCCACGAGCGTGATAACAGTCACCGCCAAGGGAGCGGCGATTAAAAGCTATTAATCAGTAGCTAACGCAGGGCAGTTCATGTCCTCTCTCTTCCTCCACTTCCTCCTCCTAGGGTAAGCGGCAGGCCAACGTCGCGGGCTAGCACCTCGAGGAGAGCCTCGGCGGTCAAAGCCGGAGATGCTGCAATCGCTTTGCTGATAACACTCGCCCCTATGATGCCGCATGAGAGTCTGCATAAATAAAGCATGAGAGCCACACGTCAAGTTAGCCTCCCATCCCGGGAAACACAACCAAGCCGTGCCTAGGAGGGGCGTTACGGCGATACTCCTCCCACCCAGACCGTACAGATCATGAAATCATGATGTTTAAATTATCATCATGTCTGTCAAAGTGTGTCAGCTTTGCCATTTCAAATCCTCTCCAAAGGTCTCCCCTGAGTCTGAAACAAACGGCCGACATACCCGTGCATTTCGACGCCTCCCCCACCTTGTCTGGCTAATCAATACTTCACTGAGTCATTTACTTAATTAAGCTAATTAATTAAGTGGTGGTGAACGAACAGATGGAATGGCTGGCGTGCCCCGGAGGAGAGGCTTGGGAAGCAAAGCAGTGTTCATTTGACCACCCAACAAGGGATCAGTAACTTTGCGGATAACAGAAGAAATTCTTCTTTATTTTTATTGTTTTACTATTAATTTGCATAAATTCAAATGGTTTACCACCCAGATAAAAAACATTTTGACTGCCTAGGACATTTACTCAGTACTGTATATATACACATAATACAGAATTCTCATTTTTCTTTGACTGCAATCGCTTATGCTGTTGGTACCCAGTACTTATATACCCAGTACTTATATATACCCAGTACTTATATACCCAGTACTTATATATACCCAGTACTTGTACTTTGTGCAATGACAAGGAAATAGAATCTAATGTACTGTAAGCTGATGGATGAGTGCAGTGTCCCTGTGGACAGCCAGCTTTTCTGCTACCTCCCAACCGGCTTTTGGCACTGAGCTCACATCCATTCGGTGCAATTAGTAAAACAAGTGTGGCAACGTCTGGCCCGGGTATACCCGTCTCTCTGTTTCCAAACAATGTTTAAACGAGCAGATCAGCAAGCAACAATGCAATAACTCACCACAGGGGGCTTTGCACTGACTTCGGATGCTGTGAGTCAAGACACAGTCGTCCGGCTCAGGTGTGGGGTAGACAACAGCTGTGTCATGGGGGGGGGGGGGGGGGGGAACATCTGGGGAGTCATTGGCACAGGTTTCAGATTACAGATTACTTTACTGTTCCTGAACCTGCTGTTCCGCAAGACTGGACGATCTGGTCAGTTCCGCCCCCAACTCAGAATAGACAAATGATAGTTGTGATTATGAATTACATTGTACTACCATCCAACATGCACTACAAAAGCATTTACACCCACACTAGCAGGTTCAGGAAGAGTTTCTTCCCAAAGGCCGTTCCAGAATTGAACTGCTCGACTCAAAGAAGGACAAATCTCACATAATTAGTACGATAGTGCACAACTGCATTTCGAAAGAAATCACTATTCATTGTGCAATATGCAAGTATGTACAATAAGCCACAATAAACTCAGTTGTCACTCCTGCATTTTATTTTCACAGTCTGCTTCATTACAAATTTGTTTACTTTGATTACCTCGATGAATGTTTACTTTTATATATAGTTTACTGCTTTTGTATACACTTTAGGCCTATATATTTTGTATATTATTTACTTCATATTTGCATTGCATTTGCTTTGAAATACACTAAAGTGCACCATTGTGTGTAGAACTGTCACAATTACTCGATTGCCAAAGCACATCGATCATATTTTCCTTCTTGATTATACGGCAATATGGCGTAAGGAAGATGGCACATAGCAGATGAAGGTGTAAGTTATGAGCGAAAACCATCAGTTAGGTAGAAGCACTTATCATTAAAAGCAAATAATAATGCAGCCGGCTGTCAGTATTGCAAAGCAGAACATAAATATCAGCATAGCATGACTTCAATACAAATACATCTTAACCCTTTTCCCCTGATAATTTCCCCATGTGAAATTTGCCTACCGTTAAATAATGCTCTGGGGTCAGACTGACCCCAAACACGGATAGGGGTTAAAGAAGATTTCGGGTTTGACGGATACACCCAGTAATACAAGGTTACCCATAGATATTTGCCATTTAGCCTTTATCATCACTTTGACTTTAAATCAGTTTGTTAATGTGTTTGTGTAATGGTGTGTGAGTGTGCCCTGCAATGAGCTGATCCCCCGTCCCAGGTTGTTCCCCGCCTTGTGCCCGTAGCTTCCAGGATAGGCTCCAGGCGACCCGGAAGGATAAGCCGTTTCAGAAAATGGATGGATCGATTCCTCTATGTCTGAATATTAATAATTGCTGCGAAAACAAAAGTTGTCCCTGCCATTTAGCCACGTCATCTTACACGCAGTAACTATTACACGCATCATTATTTCTTGTTAACACATTGTGAGTGGGGTTGAATGATATTTGTTATTATTTGCGACATTTTAAGAATTGCAAATTGCAATAATTACATTTCAAATTAATTTACATGTATGTTACAGTTTTATTGCATTGGAAATAGTCTGTAGAGTTTGCAAACTCCCCCAACGCTTTTGAGGTGTGGAATTTGACGTTAATATAGATTTTCCATAAATTTTCCATAGATTTCTTGCGTGAGTGTGAGAGCCTGGAAGCGTGAGTGTCACACCAGATGCATGAGAGGTGGCAACCTTGGGTGAACTTTAGACTTGTTGTTTTTATTCATTCATTCATGGAAGGTGTCTCAGGGAGGCTCTCCGTTCATTTTATTCATAGACTAGTTGTTTTTAACATTCCAGATAATGTTGAAAAGGAATCCTCTTTAAAATTGCAAAGCTTGCCAAGCAAAAATGTTTCAGCAGAACTTACTGATGGTTTGAACCCAGCAGACTACTGCAGTCTTTGCCAAGTGACAACTGCATAATGCTATGCTAATGCTATGCCAATATTAACTGTGACACTGCACAATGTACAAGCCTGTTAGTGCGAGGTGCCACATCGGACAAAAGCTGAGCAAAAATCACGAGCAGAAACAAATTCATCCAGTCTGCCAGATAGTAGGGCTGCTCGAATTCATAATCACGATTATTTTGGTCAGTATTGAAATCACGATTATTTAACACGATTACTCTTATTGCTCATTGTCTCAGGAAGACATTGCATTTATTGCACATAAAGAACAGCAAACGTGAAATATTCATTGAACTTTCCCTTAAAATAACAAAGTATAATATTCAAATATTATATAAAATATTAAAGACAAGTAAATAAAATCGGCAATGTAGTGCAATTTGTCATGATCAGCCCCACCCTGTGTTTCCCTCAGGAGTGACTCTTAATTAGCCACAACTGAGTGTTGTTAGTCTTGCCTCTTGTTCCAATTCCCTTGTTAACCAAGCACACCTGCCTTGTGCCTGTTCCTTGAGTGGCTCCCTATATTAGTTTGTCTCAGTCTTGCGATACCTGTCCGGTCATTGTGAATGCTATTTGTTGAGTCCCTCTGCTGCCCGTTTGTTTCCCTGCTGGCAATAAATGCCCTGTGAGGGGTTTTGCCCTACAGCCTGCCTCTTGGGTTGTTCCTCCCTGACACATCGTGACACAATTGCATAATCTCTTGAAAACAAATAAAATACTAAATATATAAATAAAATATGAAAAATATAAAATAAATTACAAAATAAAAAAGCTGCACTATAGAGTGCGTCTTACTGATGACTGTGTTGCGAAGGACATAGATGCGGGTTTGCTGCTTTGCCTTTTTGTTTCTTTATTAGTTGGTCGTAAATCAGTCGGTGTTTTAATTTTAGGTGGTTAAAGAGATTTGCCGTGTTGCTGAATGGCGCAGATACCACTGAGTAGCAAAGCTTGCACATAATGTTTTTGATCCACGTTGCTGTCTTCGAATCCAAAGTGTTCCAGAACCAGTGAACTTACTTTACCTTTCTTTGCTGACTAAACGCCACTGCTCCGCTCCTCCTTCTGCCATCTTTACTCATGCTGACTTTTTAACCCTTTTCCCGTGATAATTTTCCCATGTGAAATTTGCCTACCGTTTAATGATGCTCTGGGGTCAGATTGACCCCAAACACGGGATAGGGGTTAAAACACCACCAGCGAGTTTACAAACACGCACATGTGCGTGTGCACATCATTCGGAATGCAAGACAAAATAAAAGTATAATGCGGCAAAATGATTTCAATAATAAAAATCGAAACAAAAATGTGACTATTTGCACAGCCTTACGAGATTTATGACCTCGTACATTAATTTGCTGACATGCAGTAAGTCGTCTCTCTTGCGCACCGTGTACGTTCGTTTGCTAGCAGTAAGTCGTTCTCTCCCATGCACATTCGTTTGCTAGGAGTAAAACGTTCTCTCCAGCGCACTGCGTACGTTAATTTTCTAGCAGTAAGTCGTTCTCTCCAATGCACTGTGTAAATGTTACCATGAGATGGCACTTTCTTTACAAAAACACATTTCAGTTGTGGTCAGAAGTCCTTCTGCTTTTGTTGTGCAAACACACTAGTTACCTGTGAACCCTGGCACATTTGCATTTATTTACTCAGACTGCTAGCTCAAATCCAAGGCAGCCCAAACCTATGTGTGTGACATGATATCTATACAAAATATCTCACACACTGACTGACCTGCAAATATGAAAGACACACATTCACAAAATATATGGAAACACAAGTCTGTTTTATTTATAAAAAAAGAGTGAAAATAGAATGAAAAGTTGCTAATAGAATGAAAACATGCTAACACATCTTCAAAGGTTCCTACGAGCCCCCCCATCACAATCACTGATCAACAAATCAGACGCATATTCCAGGAACAAAAGCTCAGGAAAGCAGCTGGCCCAGATCAAATCTCACCAACCACACTCACTCACTGTGCCGATCCACTGGCCTCCACTTCCTTTAACTGGAGCCTGGGCCAGTGTTCAGTCCTCACCTGTTTTAAATCCTGTCATCATTCCTGTTCCAAAAAACCCAGAAAATCTCCTGCCTTAATGACTACAGATCGGTAGCCCTTCCAAAAGCCTTGGTATTTGGATGAGTCCAACTACAGAGAGGAAGTAAGTCGATTGGTAACATGGTGTGAGGAAAACAATTTAGACCTGAACACACAATGGTTAATGACTTCCTGAACCCCCCCCCCCCCCCAGTAGTGTCCTTTGTTCATACAAAACACTACTGTTAGCAGAGCTGAAACCGTCAAATTTCTAGGCATCACCATCCAACAAGACCTAAAATGGGACACAAACATCACCAACATCACTAAGAAGGCACCTATACTTCTTGCATCAGCTAAGGAGATTTAAGCTGTTGCAGAAGTTCATGGCGAAGTTCTACACAGCTGCTGTAGAATTAATTATCACATCCTAAAAGACACTTGTTTTTTTCCTATTTACTTATTTGTAATTGTATCTTACTTTTAGATGTTTAGTTTTTATATGTAACTTACAGTTCGTATGAGACCCGCACCAAAAGAAATTCCTTGTACCTCCCTGTACTTGGCGAATAAAGATTCTATTCTATTTTAATCTAATATACATTCTTTATAATTCAAGATGATTACCTGAAGAACCACCTCTCACAACTTACAAAATTTATAATATAAAAATATAAAGGCTAAGTTTTAATGTTCGACACACTGTCAGTCTTATTACTTTATTTAGGCCTGTAATTAGTCCTGGGTCCATCTCAACGCAAAAAGAAAAGAAGAAAAAACTCTAAAATAAAATACACTATTGAGTTACAGGTACCCCTTTTGAGGAAACTCACTGCAGCTTTCATAATCACTGCTCTCCCTGGTGGATTGAAAGATCACTGCGTGTTTTACACAGAAAAAGTTTAGGGGAGGATCGTGCTGGCCCCCTTGTTCATGACATCATTGCGGGGGATCTCATTACAGTCAAGGTCCCACCCAGATCCCAGCAGGGACCTGTCATGGATCAGCCAGGGCCCCATCAAGGAAA
>JAODKL010000062.1:1596057-1612482 GCA_026780765.1 Petrocephalus schoutedeni
AGAGTGAGCAGTATGCAGTATGTAACAGTATGTTTGAAGCATGTAAGAGTGAGCAGTATGCAGTATGTAACAGTATGCTTGAAGCATGTAAGAGTGAGCAGTATGCAATATATAAGAGTATGTTTGAAGCATGTTTTAATGAGTATGTTTTGAGCATGATTTAGAGGAAATGGTGGATTTTGGTATGTTTTCCTGAAAATCTAGCAGTTAGGATGAATGTAACCCTTTTCTCCAGCAGATATGTCAAAGTGTGTGTGTGTGTGCGTGTGTGTGTGTGTGTGTGTTTTGGGCGACACAGAATTCCCAGTATCCTTTTCAGGTGGGATGCTTGTGGGGTGCAGTGGAAGACGAGGATGCTTCTGTATGCAAATGAAGAACACATCCTTCATGGTATGTTAGAATGGGTAACAGTCAGAGAGCGTGACACAGCCACCGTGGGGGGTGATGGGGGGAGTAACTGCTAATCAATACTGTCAGATGATCCGTGTCAGCAGCCATTTAAATCTGACCCCTTAGTAGCGCAAGCATGGGAAGCTGAAAATGTATCCAGTTCACCCATCTGTGTCACACAATAAAAAAAATTATATATATATATACACACACACACACAGAATCAAATTCTGCATTCTTCTGGCAGAAGGTTAATGAAGCCATTTGTTGTAGACATGTCCATCTTAATAGTTTGGTCCTTTTCACACAAAGAGCAGAGCACTATCTGCTTGTTGAGTTTCAATCCATTCCTGCTGAGAATGAATACATTCTGTATGGCATGATATTTGTATGACTGCACCTGCCTCCTGCCATAAAATGTCCATTTGTGGCTGTCAATAGAGCTGAGATTTCACCTCACTGTCAGGAATCAGCAAAGGCTGAGGCCCCCCCCCCCCCCCCCCCCCACGTCCCGCAATCTGTGACACTAAAAGTGAGAAAATCATAAAATCATTCCCCCGACGCCATCACCGGGATGAGCTGCCAGCGCTGCTGGAAGTCAGGGTGGTGAAGGGACCTTATAGCTCCCAGAGCGAGCAGCAAGCCACCGCACCCGACATGCATAACGGTGACCCACTTTCGCGGCGGCCCACAACACATGCTTATTATTTCAGAGGAGCTCAGTCTTGGTTGCCCTCTTGTTTCTGTAAATAACCTTTACAGTTTAATTACGGCTTCTGGAATGAACCATCCTTTCCATTTTGGGATGACAGGGGTGCAGAGAAGTGACAGGTGCCTCTCCATATTAAAGGCCAAAGCCCACGACATGGTGGCCAGTAAAAGAGCCATCCATTCGGATTAATTAGCGCATTTACACCTGGCGAGATCAAGATTGGAAAACCCATTGGAATGAACACCACATAATTTTTGCACATTTTCTTACATTTGTCCTCTTCCTCACACCCAACGTCACCGGCTTCCTGTGGTCGGCGTGTGTTAGTGCTCATCTGTGCACTGTCTTCATGACACCAGCCAAACACACATGCACAGATACACACACACACAGTCAGACACGTCACCAGTGGCAATTGCTCTAAGACTACAAGGGAAGCTCGGCTTTTTCAAATATGCTGGAAAATATTCAGATATGCATATTCAGATATCGTATTGATATTGCTTTTTAGTAAAAGTGTGCTAAAACGCGTTCAACTTAATGATGAGCTCGTTCAGAATCAACTATTTATCTTAGATTGTCTGACGCGATTTTCTTCTCATACACTTCCGTGGCAGCACAGTGCATTAAACCCCAGTGCCAATGGACTTCTATGGCACGGCACAGAATAGCTTTTTTCACTGCAGAGAAGCTAGACGCTTATTGGATAAATGCAGCAAAATCGTCACTTCCAGGGAAGCTCAGCGTCTCTGGGACTGAATGGAGCAGTGGGCGGGCCAGGATGCTGGGCTGATGCATGATGATTGGAGGAACTGTCTAAAGGGTGGAACTCCTTTTTGAAAGACAGCAATCTTAAATATACACCGGAATTCAGTCCCATGCGGATTTGCAAGTGAAGTCGTGAGACAATCTGCTGCACGTAGTGTGTTATTTGTTGGTAATATAAACATATATATAAACAATTCTTTAAATAAAAAAGATAGATATAGCGTTCTTGAGTTTGCTTCTTGTTTCAGCTTTGTAAAGTTTGTTTGTTTACTCATTCATATAATATAATATTTATATAATTTTATGATGTAGGCCTAAAATGAGCTTCCCCTGTTTGAAATACTAGCAGCCGCCACTGCACGTCACACCGCCAAGTACCACGCTTTACTCCATGTATGACTGCACTGAAAGCAGCCTAGTAATGGAGACAGTAATGATGCTAATTAATCATTATTTTGCGCCTTATCTTACGCAGTTGTGAGCTTACAAGGTACAAGTTAAGTCCCTCAGCTGAGCCTGCGGCCTTCTGCTGCCTGTGATAAGGCCCAGTGGGGATGGATCTGGCCCTTGGTGTTACACTGAGAGTGTGTTTACACCTGATTATGAGTCCCAGGCCTGGCTGCGCAGTCCCTGACTCGGCTGCGCAGTCTCTGGCCTCTGCTGACCTCGTTCGCTTCTTTCCTGGGGGGTGATGAGTAATTTGAGTGTTGGGGGGTGACTTAGCCATAAAGACATGAATCTGGACTGGCCTAGGAAGGGGGCCGTAAACACCCCCCCCCCCCCAGGTGGAATATGTGCAGTGGATTTGACATCGACTCGCAGAGGAGCTCTGGGAAAAACCGGCATCAATACAGAAACATGCCGGATGGGATATTACCCCAGCAGCTGAGCATGCCGGACCAGAGCGATAACGAGGGCTGAAGATAGGGGGTGTTTTGCGGAGATGTGTGCTAGCTTATTATTTAGCCCAGGCAGCAGATAATGGCTGTGCGGCCAGTCCGGGTTCTCAGTAAAGACCATTAAATCAGCTGTGCCACAAAGTGATCCAGCTGAACCCGCCAGCACCCTCCCGGTGAGGCTGTGTCCATCCAGCGCCCCAGTCACAGGCCCGAGACACATCCCACTCTGTCCATTTCCCAATCCCATTACCCGACCGGGCCCTATCTCAGCCAGCAGAGGCTGGAATATCAGGCACACTCTGGCCAGAGCCCCCGCCCTAAGAAAGCCACACGCACTGAGGGAAATCGGCCAGGTCCATATGCGTAGCGGCCACCAGGACCGTGTGAAGAATGTGGTGTTACCAGCCGCATTTAGCCCGACAGCTGAATGTTTGTCAGCGACAGCTGTGCCCTGAAGATGGTGGTCACCCCACACACGGACCACACCGGGACCCCTATTAACCCAACCAGCGCACCGCTGAATCCGGGGCCAACCCAGGCCACCTCCTCTCTAAATCCTCTCCTACACCTTTTTAAAAAATGTTCCCTTGTATCTGTCCTAATTTTCTGTCCCTGTTTGCATGTCTCCAAGCACGTCTGTCCTTGTCCCTCAGCACCATAAGGGTTTTCATGTGTTTTTGGGCTCTTTGCTTCCTCTCTTCTTGCCCAGTAATTTGCCAGTCATGCGTGTCACTGTGCTGAACCCCCGCAGGGCTAGTCTGTGGTCCAGCCATGAATCATGTATTTGCAGTTTGATCTTGTAGACCTCAACCTCAAACTCACCTCTAACCATTTAGCTAGTATCAGCTGACCATGCAAGAACTGAGTCTCTTTATAGTGCTTCTCAGCCTAACCCTTGGGGGTTCAGGTTTTTGCTCCCCCTCAGCTGCCTGCACACCTGTACCAGCCATTAGGTGTTGTTGATCTTTTGGTTCATTCTTGACTGTTTGGTTCAGCAAAAATGTGGACTGTCAGGGGGGCCAGAGGACTGCAGTGAGAAACACTGATATAGAGGGTTTAAAGGCTGGGGAAGAAACTTACTGGTGACTTTTGCAGCAGTCTGATGGGTTGCAGCACGTGGGTTTCTGTGTGCATCAAGCAGCCAGGACCTTAGTGAGTCTGAGAAGATCAGTCAGTCAACAGCAGACAAAACGGGCATAAAAACAAGTGTCTGTGCCCAGTTTCCAACTGTAAAAAAGTGACAACATGGCACATCTCTGTTATTTGTAGGAAGAGCGGCCTTCTGCAAATAGCCCACTGGTGCGAGGTTAAATGCCAGGTGTGACCGTTACCTTTGGAACATGCCAGAATGCGTCAGTGAGATTGCGGGTTTGGTGTCGGATTCAGTGCTGTTGTGGCTCTTCTTCGGTCATTCCCTACCTTGTGCCTGTACCCTTCGGGATAGGCTCTGGACCCCCTATGGGCCTGAGTAGAACAAGTGGCTACAGAAAATGTATGGACGGATGGACGGATGGACAGAAGGATGGAAGGACGGTGTCACTGCTGTCGTTGACATCATGAACATGATCTGGCGCTCGTGTTTCATGTCGCGGCTGACAGCCAAACATTTCCTCATTCCAGGCCCCGCGGAGCGAGACGCAATCAAATGGAAAAGTAGCTTTTCCCTCGTGACGGCTGAATCATCCGGAACAGGAATCTCAGACTCTTCCAAAAACGTAAAAAGCTGATTTAAAAAGTGCAGGAAGCTTGTGCTCTACTCCGTGGAGATGGGGTGCTATATATCAGCAAGCTTGTTGGAAATTCCTGAGATGGGCCTATCTATTCCGCGGAGATGGGGGCTGTATCTCAACAGGCTTGTCTGAGGTTGGGGGCGGGGCCAATATGTTCCACGGAGATGGGGGGCTGTATCTCAGCAGGCTTGTCGGAGGTTGGGTGGCGGGGCCTATCTATTCCACGGAGATGGGGGCTGTACCTCAGCAGGCCTGTCGGAGGTTGGGCGGCGGGGCCAATCTGCTCCGTGGAGATGGGGGGCTGTATCTCAGTAGGCTTGTCTGAGGTTGGGGGGCGGGGCCTATCTGCTTTGTGGAGATGGGGGGCTGTATCTCAGCAGGTTTGTTGGAGGTTAGGGGGCGGGGCCTATCTGCTCTGTGGAGATGGGGGGCTGTATCTCTGCAGGCTTGTTGGAGGTTGGGTGGAATATCTAGCAGTAAGGAATGAATGAAGAGAGTCAATGTGCCTGAAAATGGGTTTTGTCACCAGGTGAAGGTGTATCACTGGGTGGGGGGTGTGTCACTGAGGAGGCGTGTTTCACCGGGCAGAGGTGTGTCATTGAGGATCTGAGTGTCACTTGGCTATGAGTTGTATTGAGCAGAAGTAATTTTACCGTCTCTTTGCTTTCTCGCTGCTCTCTGCACTCTGCTATCTCTCTTTACTTTCTCTCTGTACTCTCTCTACTCTCTCCCTGCTCTCTCTCTGCACTTTCTCTGCACTCTCTCCCTGCTCTCTCTCTCTGTACTCTCTCTACTCTCTCCCTGCTCTCTCTCTGTACTCTCTCTACTCTCTCCCTGCTCTCTCTCTGTACTCTCCGCACTCTCTCCCTGCTCTCTCTCTGCACTTTCTCTGCACTCTCTCCCTGCTCTCTCTCTGCACTTTCTCTGCACTCTCTTCCTGCTCTCTCTCTACACTTTCTTTCCACTTTCTCTCTGCACTCACTCTGCTCTCTCTCCTCTCTATCTCTCCACTCTCTCTGTTTGTCGATTGCCCCTCTACGCGGTTTTTCACAAAAGTCCTGGTCTGTCGATCTTTGCTGGCCGCCTCATTAGATACTCTCTGCACTCACACAGATGTGGGCAATGACCGCTGGAATCTTTCTTTTGATATGTTATATGTCGGTAAATGGTCTGTAATGCTCACCCTGCTTGTTATTAATGCCTGTTGTTTAACTTTATTGTAATTATGTATTTATGCAATTTCAAAGTGAGAATACACTTACATGAAGGTGAAGCAAAACTGGGACACAAATGTTTATGTATCAGTAACAGCAAATGCAGAAATGAAAATAACATTAATATATCATCTGTATGCAAGCTGTAAGCTCTTTAACTCCAGACAACACAACATGTCGCCTTCTGTTTGTGGAATTGGGATAATTTATTAAATGTTGCTTAATATTGTTATTGTTCTCCAGACTCCATCTTCAGTGTCTTTCTTACACTCCATTGGAAGTCTTCCAGCTAATCACCACTGGAAGGGACCAGGGCCCATGTTCAGCACCAGGCTGCAGATCGTCATTCGGAATTAGAGCTTTCATGTTAAAAGCTGTTCAGTCCTCCACAGACATTGGCCTTGGCGTAAGCATATCCTTTTTAACAGGGGTCCCTTTGCTGTTTCTGGGTAACCCCTCCCCAAATGTTTAAAAGAATAGTTAGTGAGTAGAGTCAGGAGATCTTTGCCCCTCCCATGTAATGACTGCCTGTGGCCAACCAGGGGTCACATGCAGAAGTGTGATGCCAGTGGCGGTAAGCACCTCTGCTGCCATCAAACATCACGCCAGGCCTTGCAACACATGAAAACCTCACCCACCGGGAAATGCTTGGGCCTGTGGCTTGGGGCTGAGGGTGCAGTGTCTGTGATCAGAAGGTGGCAGGTTTGAATCATACTGTAGCATCAGCTGATGATGTCACCTTGGGGTGCTTGAGTGGGGTCTTTAACTCTCATCTGGCCTTTTCCCCACACACCCCAGCACCACATCAGACTGTTAGTCTGCATGCGTGCACCAAAGGAGGTTGAGCTCGATACAGCAGTCATGGGCCTGCCAGTAGCTGACTCGCAATTCAGATAATGTCACAGAGGTGACAAATATGGTGGCTGAGGAGGGACACTTAGCCGGTGATAATGCTTAACTGCTCATGCACGGTGTAATGGACGTCACCGGAGTACTATTACTGCATGCAGTCGAAGGAGGGCAGGGGCACATGGGGAACAGGTTCAGCAGTATGTCTATGTTGCAATAAATAAAAGCGAAAAATTAAGAAAGCGGAAAAGGCGCTTAGCTGATAGACATCTGTACCATCCTATCAGCATGACCATGCTCAAATTAATGTGTCAAGCCTTAAAAAGGAATAAATTAATTCATTAAGGTGACTAAATGTTTAAGAAACTATATGAAATTTACACTAAATGCAGAAAATGCCTAGAATTTAAAACAAGGGGCCCACCCCTTGGACTTATTTGGTACCTAATGGTTGAATTAAGGTGACCTTCACCCAGGGCACAAAGAATGTTAAGAGGAGCTTAGGGTCTTGTAGTCACGCTCAGGCATGTGTGCTAAAGATGTCACTGAACACTGGAATGAGCACTGGTCACTGAACACTGGACTGTTTGCACAGTATTGCCTAATGCTGTCAGTACAGCAACCTGCTTACATTTCATTACATCTCCATAATATGAAATACATTTAATCATTAATGGGGGAATACAGTCTCTGTTATTTAATTATATAATGCCATTATAGCAGAGTACTGTGCATCTTTGTGGGGGGTTTCTGCAGTCAGCTGCCTGAGCATCTCACTGCACCATGTCTGACCCCCTGTCCCGACATGGATAGGCATACACAAAATGGCCCTTATAGTTTGCGGGAGTGGGATGTTACAGATCCTCCACTCCCTGATGGATGTAATTTAAAAATCCTTACAAGGTGTAGAGACAGTTCTTGGCAGTGTGAATGTAACTTGGCTCAGATGCTGGACAGAGGACAGAATCTTTAGAGGGTCCCCATTGAGGACATCACCCGGTCCTACGTGAACGTAAGCACACTTCTGCCCAAAAAGCTCTCTCCAGATCAATAGCAAAGCTTTCAGGAGCCTAGGGGAAAATCAGGCCTTAAAGCCCTCTGCCAAGGGTTTACTCATAAAAACAGGGGCCGCTGTAAGCAGAGACATTTTCATTATGATCTGTCTCTCATTTATCATGGTGCTTTAAATGACTGTGACGCTTAAGATGCCAGGACAGGAGGCCAGCGGCAGTGTATTAAAGAGCCCTGAGCGGCAGACGTTCTCCTGACACTCTGACTGGCTACTACGCCATACCCTTCGCGAGATGATGCCTGCTCTGCCGTTGCTCTTCATACGGACAAGTGTGAGAGGTCACGGGGAGGCTTCCTCCCTATACCGAGGTCCTTCTCACTCGCTCTGGACACAGAGCTGGCCTCCAAGACTCTTCTTCGTCAACATGCAGACTTCAACCACGTGTAATATGTCATTCGCACCTCGAGGCATATCTCCATCAGAAGGGGGGGCTGAGATATCAGATATCACCATCATATATATATATATATATATGCTGCCTCTACTGTTCTGTCTCCTCTATGCCAGTTTCATGAGGTGGCCTCCTGGGATGCTTTTCCAGCTGTCCAGAAGGAGGTCCCACATATATGCTGAGCACTCATGGCCGCTTTTCCTTTCCTGGTCAAACTCCTCCAAAACTATTTTTGCCATGTTTAAGTCAGGTGGCCGGATCATGTGACGCGACACCATCACGACTGTGTAAGTGGCGTTTGACTGGTATGTGTGTATATGCTGTTGCTGCTACTCTGTGGGGAAATCATTTAGACATAAATATATTTAATTACTCACTGCTCTGTGTCGCTTGTGTTTACTGTGTTACTTAAATAGGAATTGGAAATAATACGTAGTGTACTTTATTTGCTTAGAGACAAGGAAATATGCATCATTTCAAGTGTTTACTGTCTTACTCACTGTGCGCGCTGTGATTAATATTCAAAGTCACTTCGTATTCCCAGACCACGATACGGAACATCCAGCCATGATTAGCCACAGGCCGAGTTTAGCCTACTTTCCAGCCAGGTACACCTAGAGTTAAGCTAGTCTGTCTGCTCTTGGTTCGACAGTTTATCACTATTAAATGTTATCAGAAAGTGGCTGAACATACTTTCTATATATCCTGGGTTTAGAGAGCTGTGTATTTCACTCACACATGCGCACACACACACACACACACACGCGCGCACGCGTGTGCACGCACTCACACATATTCATTCAGCCTTTGTTTTTGCTGTGAGCACGTATCCTGCCGGGAACGGAAAAGGAGACGTTTCTAATGTCAGTCATATATCACGGTACCCCAAACAAAAGAGGAACGGAGAGAGAAAGGCGAGCACTATTCGACCGCTAGACGACCGCAAGCCGACTGCAAGCTGGGCACATGCGGGAGTCATCGTAACTCACAAGGGGAGTGAGTCAGTGGAGACTCCGGCCACCAAACCCAGATGTGACACATGATAGGACTGTGTTTAAAAGCAAATGACACCATACGTAATAGTGTGACTGTGTACGTTGCATGTGCACCCCCTCCTAATTATCTTTGTCTATTAAAATCTCTATCAGACTTTCTATTAGAATCTCTTTCTATTAGAACAAAAGTTCTGTTTTCCAATATATATAATAAAATTATGCTTTTGTTTGCACCCGGTCAAGTGCATTGGGATATGTGTTCGCATATCTTATGCTTTCTGAAGGCATACACAGAGGTACAGAAGTGAGAGCACTGTGTCAGCTGTCCATATGGTACCCCAGGAGCATTTCTCAGGGACTTTAGGGGCCCAACAGGATTCAAACCGACAACCTTCTGATCACTGGCACGGGGGGGGGGTTACTGGGGGGAGGTCACTTAAGCATTCAGATGCGTCCCTGCACAAAATCCACATGGACACGATGAACTGTTATTGAAATGATAGCAATAACGTAATCATAGAAACCAAGAGAGGAAATACAGGGAAGTATGTATGGAGTCCGAGCTCATGCAGGCAGTCCTGTTCTGAGCATTAAGCTAAACTGCACAGCCTCTTAGTTTATGAGTTTATGCGGTATGTGTTAAGTATGTGCAAAGTAAGGACAGGCACATGTTTATAATGCATGTGTTAAGTAAAGACAGATACGTGCTTATACTGCATGTGTTAAGTAAGCACATTCATGTGCTTATACTGTATTTCTTAAGTAAGCACAGATACGTGCTTATACTGTGTGCGTTAAGTAACCACATATATGTGCTTATACTGTATGTGTTAAGTAAGCGCATTTACATGCTTATACTGTTTGTGTTAAGTAAGCACAGACACGTGCTTAGACTGTGTGTGTTAAGTAGCCACAGATACGTGCTTATACTGTGTGTGTTAAGTAACCGCATATACATGCTCATTTACATGCTTATACTGTGTGTGTTAAGTAAGCACAGATACATGCTTATACTGTGTGTGTTAAGTAAGCACAGATAAGATACGGGGACAGGCCTCTGCAGCCAGTAACATTCCCTTGCTTCAGGCTTCCTTTGTGTTTATCTCTGTTAATTTTTAACTTTACACTTCATAGGAAATATAGCCAGTTTTATGCACCTTGCAACTGATGTCACACTTTTTCAGGAAAGTAAAAATTTTGCCCATTACTACACCATGTTCTTTGAAGATAAAGTTCTGTGAATGTATCCTGTAAGGAGGGTGTGAACCACATCCGGCGTCACTGCAACACCGGGGGGGGGGCTCTTTGTCTTCCCACATAAGACTGCAGACACCCAACCAACTTCTGCTGGTGTGGTGAAGGTGCCGTCTCAGTAAGTGTTACGCCGCTTTTATTATCCGCTATTTATTTTAAAACCACCAAATTAATGCTCCTGCTGCGCAGATAATGAGGGTCTGAGTGAGCACAATGTTTTCACAGTTTATACATGTGTAATACGTATCTATACACACGCCGTTAATTCTGTTCACTTACAAATCACATTCTTCATATTTGAAGTTTCTAGTTGGATAATCAGGCTGAAAAAAAGGACACAGAAATTGACTCTTAAAAAGATTACTTTGAACTTAAATCCTTTGCTCTGAAACATACACGCAAGAGATCTTATACAAAAAAAGTTCACTCTAAAATATCAAAAGCCTGATTCTTCTAATATTGAAATTAAAACCCATAAAACCATAAAATATCGGTTTAAGCTCACAAGAGGAAATTGACAGGGTGACAGATTTATCACGTTTTTATTTCATATTATTTATTCATATTATTTCTTTCAATAAATGACCTCTTAGTACGTGAAGCAGATGTGATCTTGAAATGGAAGTGATTGATCCAGGGCATGGTAAAAACAGGGGGCAGCAGACTGAGGGTGATGAGGCAGCAGCCTTCATCGCGACCCACCGTATGCTGCCTGCACACACGTAGGACCCCTGTATTGGCACGGGAGAACACGAGAGCCATAGGTAAATGATAGCTCCTGACATGAGCAGGTGGGAGAGAGAGGCAGAAATATAGTACGACTCAGATGTCCATTTTGCATGCATATCTGCTGATGACTCTCAGGAATCATTTGTTATCCTCTAAAGCTTAAATTTTAAAGTGAGTAGCTGTGTTTATCTGAGTCAAAACATTATGACGACCCCCACATGAAGCGATTAATATCTACTTTACATTAATCTTGTAAAAATTATGCATCTGTTATATATTAAACAGTAACCTAGCATTTGGTATTCTTTGATTTGAATGCAGAAATGGATAGAGGCACTCAAGACCTGAGTGACTTTGATAAGGGCAAAATTGTTATGGTTAGATGACAAGGCTTGTGTGGTGCTCACAGCTTTTCACACGGCTTGTGTGGTGCTCACACTCAGCTGTGGTGAGTCCCCATGGAGAGCGGTTTTACCGCTTCTTCCTGCCCCGGACTGTGTGGTGCACTTCTGGAGCCGGGGCGCTGTAGCAGCTAGCGGCTAAGTAAAGCGAGGACACAAGGGGAGTCGGTCGCTTCCTGGCGGAGGGCACATTTATTTAACATAAAAAAACGGAACACGCGTACCCACGGTTACAAGAATCCGGCACACATGCAGCGTTACTTGGAGGGTCAGACGGTAGCTCGTCTTAGGAGGGACGTGGAGGAGAAGCAAGAAACACTGACATGCCAATGGGCGGCCAAGACTCATCAAAGCGGGACGTGAACACAGACCATCTCGCGTGGTACAGACCAACAGAAGGGCTTTTCTGGCACACATGGCAAATAACTTTGATGATGATCGCGGGAGTAATTTGTCACGACACATGGCGCATGGAACCCTGTTGCTTATTATTCTCTTCATTTGGGGATGGTCATAATCTTTTGGCTTAGCACTGTACACGTCACATGTGGCACTCACCCAATGACCAACATTTGATTACACTATATGCCAATATCACTTTCCTTGAGTCTAATTTTAAATCTCGTATCACATGTAATATATTGTGTAGTAACATGTGTCACTGGAGAATTCACTCCAGAATTATCCCCGGGTGCGGTATTCTGTGTTGATAAGCGGTGACACTCAGGTAACATTAATATTTATGAATTCTGGGCCAAGCCTCCATCACAAATGACACCATTGCTGTAACATCATTGCCTGAGACTGAATAATTCATAACTCTGCCAGAGCTAGTGTGTCAGGAGTGTGGAAACGGGTCATGTGTGCGATCCAAGCATGTGGGCTGATGCGTGCAGTCCAAGCATGCAGGGTGATGTGTGCAGTCCAAGTGTGCAGGGTGATGCATGCAGTCCAAGCATGCAGGGTGATGTGTGCAGTCCAAGTGTGCAGGGTGATGTGTGCAGTCCAAGTGTGCAGGGTGATACGTGTGGTCCAAGCGTGCAGGGTGACGTGTGCGGTACAAGCGTGTGGGGTGATGCATGCAGTCCAAGCATGCAGGGTGATGTGTGCAGTCCAAGCGTGCAGGGTGACGTGTGCGGTACAAGCGTGTGGGTTGATGCATGCAGTCCAAGCATGCGGGGTGATGCGTGCAGTCCAAGCATGCGGGGTGATGCGTGCGGTCCAGGGCCACCCCTCGAAGTGGAGCCCTTCCATCTGCTCCCACTGCTGATCTCCCGTGTCTCCTTCAGAGGCAAACATGTCTTTTCAAGCAAATTTAAGTGTTTTTTTGCCTAATTACTTTGCTACTTTTTCTGAAGTAAAAAATAATTAAACATACAGCAGTGGAGGCCTTGGAGGCCCTGACTGAAGGGGAGGTTAAGGAATGCCGCTACGGTAACAGTAAGTTAAAGTGGTGTTTAAAAAAGCCATTGAACTTGTATAATATTCTTTGGGTAGAATAATTCACTTGTGCAATGCAATTGCTCTTTTCAAGATGTCCAATTACACAGCCGTAAAAGCCATCGAACTGTTTTTAAATACCTGTACCTGTTGAAACCTTAACAGAAAACGTGTCATTACTATTTCTTATGGACTAATTTTGGACTGAAAAAATGAAGGCGAATGGCTTGTACAAAATGCTGTCTGATGAGCTGGTTTGTGAGAAACCTCCAGACGTGACCTTTTGTGTTTTGCTTCTGTCAGGTGAAGATGTGCCTGCTGTCCAATCAGAGCGCTCTGGAAGCTCTCACCATCCAAGCATGTGGCATAGACTTTAACCAAGATGCGGTCTTCCTCTCCGTCTTATACTCCGTCTGCTTTGTCTTTGGCACACCGCTCAACATCCTGGCTCTCTACGGCCTCTACAATTTGGTCAAAAGCGAGAACATCCTGCCTGTGTTCATCATCAACCTGCTGCTTTCCAACCTGCTGCAGTTGTCAACCCTACCACTGTGGATAGACTATTACAGAACCGGCCATTGCTGGAGATTCGGGCACATTGGGTGCCACGGAGTGAGCGTCATCTTCTACATCAGCATCTACGTGGCGATCTTCTTCAAGTGCCTGATCGCGCTGGAGCGCCACCTAGCTATCGCCTGGCCACACAAGTTCCAAGCTGTGCGGAAGCTGAGGAGCGCAGTGTGGCTGTCGGTGGGCGTGTGGTTTGCTGTGGCAGTACCCCCCATGGTGTCTTTAGACACCGTGTTCCACGGAATACAGAAGGAACACCTCTGCAATGAGAAGTATCCCGCCAGCATGTCCATGATCATCTACCGGCTCATCACCCTGGGCCTCTCCTTCGTCTTGCCCTTCTCTTTCATTGCCGTCCTGCACATGCAGACTCTCAGGTCACTGCAGGGGCTTCCGTCTTCACGGGCCCAGGAGAAGAGACGCATACGTGCCTTCTTAAGCTTCCTGGTGGTCATGTTCGTGGTGGTCTTGGGGCCCTACCACCTCACTGGCAGCGTCAAATACATCGGGCTGGTGCTGCGTCCCAAGAACTGCGCATGGGAGAAGTCCGTCTTCATGCCCTATCAAGTGGGTCGTGGTCTGATGAGCCTGAACAGCTTGCTGGACCCCATCATGTACATCTTCCTGCGCAGTGACTTCAGGGAGCTGGTGCAAGCCCATGTGTCCTGCTTCAGAAGAGCCCAGTAGGGAACTTAAGAGGAGGTTGAAGTTCCCTAGGAGGAACTTCAACTTCAAGAGGAGGACCAGGAGCTGTACCCAAGAATGCAGCACTTCTCTTTATGGAGTACTCTCTATGATACTGTTGACTTTCCTATGATGCTGATGAGCACTATAGTATATCGTGTTCTAATGGCCTAAGGCATGTTAGACACCTGGTTGTTAGGGGCTGAGGCTCCACCTCCTGGAAACAGGCTAGATTTTATGGCCTGAGTGATGGGGTTGAGTCAGCTAATAGCTGCAACGTCACTTTGCAACAACGAGTCAAACAGCTAGTGAGAGATGCTGTGTCATTTGGGTCAGACATGGGCAGGAAATTCACAGAAAGAAGGACGTTCCAGCATTACCGACTTCATTCGTTTGGTCATTATCTGCCCGCGTTTGTGGGCATGCCTGCACAGAGGCAGCATATCTGCTTTAGCCTAGCAGTAAATTCATGCACATTCATCATCATACTTTCCCGGTATTTGCATAACATCAAGCCTAATAAATTAAATGCAGAGCTCTGTCACCAGGGCACTTGGCCTAGACCTTTGCCTTAGATCTGTTTTATGAGGCAGAAAACTCACTGCCTCAAGTTTCTCCTGTTTTTGATTCAAGAATTTTTGTTTTTATATCACTGATAGGCCTATAAATACAATTATGCAGGTATTTGGAGAAATATCACTTTATCTCTCCCACAAGAGTCTTCAAATACGTGCAGCTAAGATTAAAATGCATTTTAAATCCAAAATCTTAGCCACGCCTTCCCCGGACCTCCATCGATCATGTATTGGTATAAAATTGCAGTTATTTGTCATGTAGCTTATTGATGCTTTATTAAAAATCTCTCTTTAACAATTCAGTGGGGATCTTCAGGAGAAGAAAAATTCAGACAGCAAAGATGCTCGGTGAGTTAAAAATGAGGCAGCCGGTGTTTCTTCCAAATAAACAAAGAGAGGCCTAAGCAGGACTCACCCGTTCACAGGCACCCCTGCAATGAGAGTAGGAACACCTTCTGCAAAGCTGACTAAGAGCAGTCGGAGGCTCCATGGGCGATTTCCCCGCACAAGAACTGTCCCTCGTGTCGACCAGGATAGTTAGGGGGGTCCCAAGCATTCAACAGTCCAACAGCAGCTGTCCTGGACATCCCCAGTAAGATTAACTTGCTGGGACAGGCAGTGCCCATTAGGGATGTCGACCTACAAGGCTATTTCACTTCGCATGTCTTGGGGGGGCAGCATGGTGGTGTGGTGGTTAACACTCACGCCTCTGGGACCGGGGTTCGAATCCTGCCCAGTTCCATGTGTGTGCATGTTCTCCCCGTGCCGCTGTGGGGTTTCCTCCAGGTACTCCGGTTTCCCCCGCAGTCCAAAGACATGCTGAGGTTGTTTGGAGTTCCTAAATTGTGCTTGTGTGAGTGAATGGTGTGTGAGTGTGCCCTGCGATGGGCTGGCCCCCCATCCTGGGTTGTTCCCCGCCTCATGCCCGTAGCTTCCGGGATAGGCTCCGGACCCCCCACAACCCTGATAGGAAAAGCAGGTTGGAAAATGGATGGATGGATGATGTCTTGGGAGGGGGGGTAACACTCGGCAAGGGTACTGCGTGGGCTTCAAGCGGTCCTGGTGACAGAGATGTGGGCTTATACTCACAAACAAACGTACTCATCAAAGGTGAATGAGAAAATGGTTTTGAAGTAAAACGGCCCATACCTATTGACGACCTACTTAATAGCTTAAGTTGCTAAATAAAGACCTGAATGCATTTATGATCCAATCCAATTATGATAACCACCCATGTCCAGGTTAACAAAGAAAATCAGTGTTATGAATAATAACGCTACATGCTATCATGAGAGATTTGGACGTAACAATCGCAGCTGCTTTCATGATTGATTGATGTATGCTCTTGCTTTTATGACTGACCGTGTAATTGGATGTCTGTTCATATATTAAAAATAGTTGTCCTGTTTATCCTCTGTAATAGTCTTCATATGTGCCTTGGTGTGTTTTGGCTTTCCTGGAGCGTGACGCTGCCGCCTTGCGGGGGCCTTTCAGCAGATTAGGAGGAATTCTCAAAGCTCCTGTACAAAAGCCAGCAGGGCTCACATGTGAAATGCAGAGTCTACCGAAACACAGACTCCGAGGGGTGACCTTTGTGGCCTAACGAGGCCCTTTTCTAGGCCCAAATTATAGTAATTCGAATTTTAATGGGCCCTGTCTTTCCATGTTCCCCCGTACAAAGCCATTTTGGTTGGTTGGTATCTGACTCTGAGTCCTTGTGGACAGAGAACCCCCCCCCCCCCCCCCCCCCCC
>JAODKL010000062.1:1619393-1660034 GCA_026780765.1 Petrocephalus schoutedeni
AGTCTAATGTTTATCAGTCCATTACAGAAAATAATGAACTTTATCACAATATGCTAATTTTTTGAGAAGGACCTGTATATATATATATATATATATATATATATACTGTATATATATATATTTTTTCTTTTTTTCCTATTTTTTAAATTCACACAAGCATGATTTCAGCAAATGTAGACCATCCATTCATAATTCATTTAAATCTGGCTTGTGGAACAGTGCTCATACAACAAAATCCAAAAATGTAAAATAGTGCAAAAGAGCTGGAAACTACTATACAATAAATACACATGATAAGTAAATAATTAGACATATGTAGATCAATACAATGGTATACATGCCATGGTATAAATAATGGGTATATACAGCATGTATGATTGCAGTCAAAACAGAACGAGAATTTCTGTGCAGTGTATATAAATACATGCACACATGTGAATACAATACTTTTAAATAACTATGGGGGCTAAGTGGGGGCTATCATGTCATATTAAGGAAATAGAGAGGAAGAGCCTGGGAGGGCTTGCATAAGCTACAAATAGACTTTTACGTTGTACAGCACTGAACGCGCAGCACTCACTGCAGCAGGGGATCGTGTCGGGCAGAGATCAACTTCACTTCTGCTTTCCGTTTCCCACCAAAACATGACAAGTCATTTCCGAAGAAAAGCATGCTTACATGGCGCTTGCCTGGGCCTGGGTCCATCCAGGAAGCCGAAGTATAACCACTTCAACGTTAGCTCTATCCACCACGCACCGTCACCTTATCCTTATAATGCTTCACTGTACTTTTTAACTTATGAACAGTGCGGTTTTGCGCTGTTCATTTGGCCATGACCTTCCGTAGCTTGACTTTCCTAGCTGCAGCGTGTCTGTGTTTTTGGACATCCGTTGTCACGCAGCCAAAGATGAGCTCGATGAGCTCCAGTTTTTTCCTGCATATGCTGCTGACCTGCATGGTAGCCCAGCGATATTGCGAGGGGTAACCCTAAAGGCGAGGGAGGGGGACCGTTCCATGTGGAAGGAATTCAAACGAGCCGACGTCGGGCATCCTTTGCACTCAGCAGCTTTCCAGGACGTGATAAATAACATGGCATTCCGCAGCGGCGCACGGTGAGCCATGTTGGAAATGGGCCATCAAAGTTCAGCTGCGAAATGTGGCCGCTTCTTAGATCTCATTACAGGGCCGGCAACAACACAAAGTGTTATTTCAGGACGTCATTGCACGGCGTCGGCAGATCTGCATTCACCTCATTCAATAAGGCCGTAACTAGGTCAGCGTTTGATTCACATTCCTACAGGAACTCCGTGGCCTCACAAATTAAACAACTATTATTTCCTCCCCCGTTCACTAGAGACTCTGCCACAGGCACGTTGCTATTTTAAAAGGAATAAATACCTGGCAATAGAGTGTGACGGGCTCATTTAAATTCTCTGCAGACTATTTCCATTCTTTACACCCAACAAATTTCCCAGTTACTACAGAGTTAACACTACTGTATTAGCACTAATACTATTACTGTATATATAGCACTATGCGGCACTGCACATACTCTGAAATATGTTGTAGTAAACCATAGAAATACAATCCTAAATTACTCAGGCAAATATGTAAAATACAGATTATGATACGAATCGCGAAATATTATTTCCATGTAATAACATTACATTACTGTATATTTATATTATAATATAAATGCATCCCGTCTGTCATGTCCGTCTGACCCTCCCGTCTCCTCAAGTGGCCCTAATGAGCCTCACCTGTTGCTTGTTGCCCCTCATTAATCTTTGTATCTAAGTACCTGTTTGTCCTGTCAGCCAGGTCTGGTCATTGACGTCACGCCTTACTGTTGCCGGTGCCCTTCCCTGTATCACTCCTCATGTTTTTGGTCCCTCTAGGTCCTGTTTGTATCCAGTTCCTGTTTATTTGATTTAATAAACGTCCCTTTTTGTTCTCCAAAATGCCTTCCATTTTCAGGGCTTTATTTAGCAACTTTTCAGAGTCGATCTCAGGGCAGAAGTCCATGTGAAATGGGACAAACCCAGGTCACAAAAGGGCAGGAAAGCCCAGCCTGAATCACTTACATTTGTAAAGGCAACACAGTCAAGGACACCTTGTAGGACAAAGGCAAATGAATGATTACATTTATAATTTGCATTGTTTGAGCATTTGCATAATTCTTAGAGTAGCGATTTATTTTAGAAGAGTGTGCAAGCTATATGTTAGACCTTAAGAAAAATCTGTTTCGATTGAACTTCTGCAACTTTCACATGCCCCCCCACAGGAATGTAAAACCAGGGGATTGTCTCGCTATCCTTTCTCCTTGATGAATAACACTTGACTTTTGCAGGCAGCAGTTTTAAAAATAGAGGCGGAAACAGAATGACAAGTGCAGTAACCTGCGAGGGTCAGCCGGAAGCCAGCTCAGGTGTTTCATGCTCTCCGCGAGAAGGCCCAACAAATCAGGACCTGAAAGCACCAGTGGTGGCAAGGCGCCACTTGGGACGGGCACATCCCATGGAAGGAAGACTCTGTCATTACCCACAGGGTCCTTGCTCTCCCCAGGGCAGTGAAATATGGATCACCGCTGCTCAGAAGCAGCAGGCCATGTGATGACGAATCTGCCTGCACGGGAAGGCATATCGGCATGGCGGCACCGTGCGGCGTGCAAAATCACAACACGGTCAAGAAGTCAAGAAATGCGAGCACATCAGAAAGGTTCTCTGTGTTCTCTGCGTCGCTGTGGGCGACCACGCCGGCTGCACTGACCTGTGTCTGTTTCTGGAGAAGAGGAATCAGCTGCTTAGCGATGCAGTCTGATTTAATTATAAAGACACAAATTCAAGATGTATAATTTGCAGAAAACAAAAATAATTAGTTAACATCATAACAACAGTGTCAGAGAACCTGCACCTGAGCACAGCTGTGTACCCCCATCTGCATGGCCAGGGCTCAGAAATCCAATTTCTTCAAGCTGGTGTTGAGTTTCCTGGTTTTTTAGTCTTTTCAAGGTCCCAGGTTGGAGCATGGGGTCTCAGTAGCTACAGCTCCCCATACTGCTAATACACAGCTGCCCTCTATCTTTGTATCCATGTAGCTGTACATATTTAATACACATTTAGCATGCAAAACCACTATGCTTTAAAATGAAATATGGAGCATGCTGTTTGGAGGAAAAACATAAACGATTATCAAGTATGTAAATTCCAATTGGAAGTGTAGTTTAGTGCATTTTAATGGTACCAGTTCATTTGCCATTCTCTGGGAGGCTGCCACTCTTATTCTGAATCGTTGAAACACACCATGGAGCCGGTCCTGGGGGGGGGTGGATTTCATGTGTGAGTGGCTTATCATGCAGCTTATGTTTATTTCAGGGCTGACAGTATGTGCACGTAGTCTTACATATACTTGCACATGTATGAATAATATAGCCAACCCCTGCTCATTATGCAATGAAACGCATTTGAAATGTTTCAAGGGAAAGGAGGCGAAGCAGCCGGTGGGGGGCTCTCGCCGCATTGAGTCCATTTTTATTGAAGCTCCGGACAGGTTTTGTATTGAAACACAGGGGGAACCAGCAGCAACCTCCATGCATCACTGTCTAATACACGCTGCCCACAATTTCCTGCCGCTCTGAGACGGCCAAATCCAATTATTGATAGGCTCACAGTGGGGATCACGCATCTGGAGGAAGGCCGCGTGATTAACCCCATTAATACCTATTTTAGAGTCCACTTTCCGGATCATTCCACTGTGCTTTTAACACGCCAGCAGACTGGTTTAGGGATGTAACAGCTTCACATGCCTCCTCAACTGATGCAGATTCTCCACATTTCAATTATTGTCTTTTTTTTAAAACGTGTCTCATGTGGCATGCCCTTCTGATGGTGACCCTTGTGGTACATATACACACATACGACGTGGCAATCTGATTGGCTGTGGATGGGAACACAGAGCCTCGGCCGCCTAATGAGACCTCACTAGCTGGAACACAAACATGCCCACACACCTGAAAATCCACCTGCACTGTAGCCAGCTTTGACGTTATTAGAACAGCCAGGGCACCAGAGGTGGATTTGCCTTGAATCATGGCAGAAGCTGCGGTCGGCACCATTTTCTCTTTTTGCTGTGGGATTGTACCAAATAGACTAAAAACCAAACATAAACTCTATTGCTGAATTGATGACTTGGGCATTGCTGCTGGAACGCGTCGTTGAGTTCTAACACAGCAGATTAAAAGGGAGCAGTGAAAGGAAGCCTTCCCATTGCGGTGCATGCAGAGCTCGGGGGACCAAAGGGCACACGCATGCACCCCTTCCATCCTCTCCCAGCTCCCTGCACCACATCTCCTTGATGGAGCTTGACAGCTACGATGTCTGAAATTAAATAGTTTTGAGAGATTCTCTCAATAGGTCTGTGCATCTCCACTGAGCTCCCAGAGGGTCTCCACAAAACACAGAGGACCTCCCCACCAACCTCCTGTCTCCACACTGTGCTCTCTAGTGCTGCAATTTAATGACTGTAAACTCTTTTCAGCTGGTGTTCTCAGTGTGAGTCACTGCACATCAAATGTAATCTGCACTCATATACGGCCTGTCCTATACAAGCCTAATGTACTATGCATTCCTCCAAACGTGTCTGTCACACCTCCTGACAGGTCTTTTTATGTAACCCAACGGGACCACAAGTTCAGAAAATTCCCATTTGATGGACCAGGTAGTCCAGCTGATGTGCTGCTGAGTATCAGTTTCCTTTTCTGGAAAACACACAGTTTAACTCATGCCAACTTGGAAGACATCAAAGCATGGCAAGATGATCAGACTGAAACTAGTGGTCAGGAGACAGGAAGGTGCACAAGGAGGACAGCGAGGGGAGAGTGTGGACAGGGAGGAAAGGGAGGTGAGAGTGTGGAAAGAGAGGACAGCGAGGGGAGAGTATGGACAGGGAAGAAAGGGAGGGGAGAGTGTGGAAAGAGAGGACAGCGAGGGGAGAGTGTGGACAGGGAAGAAAGGGAGGTGAGAGTGTGGATAGGGAGGACAGCGAGGGGAGAGTGTGGACAGGGAGGTAAGAATGAGAACAAGGAGAACAGGGAGGTAAGAGTGAGGACAGGGAGGTCAGCATGAGGACAGGGAGGTCAGAGATGACAGGGAGGTGAGAGTGTGGACAGGGAGGTAAGAATGATACCCGGAGGCCTGGGCCAGGTGTGCCTTTTACAGAACCGCACTCAGGTTATGGGCCGAGTCACCTGCCCCTAATAACATCCAATCTAACAGTAGAATATCCAAAATGGACCAGGCTGCCAAATTCTGTCATTCAGGGTCCCCTTGCAATGTTAGAATGATTCCTTGAGGCTATTCCTCACTGGCAGCTTATTAGTCATTGCTGGATCCCTATATTGGGTATGGATAGTTGCCATTGGAAACCACATCAATTATGGAATTCTGCATATATTTGTTCTTTTGGGCCTGTGGCTGGAAAGGCATCTTGGGACAGACATCTTTAAAGGAGGACACCTGTAGGAAGATGGATAGGGAGACAGTGTGTGCCGGCGGCATAGAAGATAATGCCCCCCGCAGACTTATTGGTAGAAATGCTAGTCAACCTGTTGGCCCACTCACACTCCCCAAGGCAGGGTGAACATATAAACTACCAATAGGAAAAGCAAAGAGCTCTACCCAAGAAGAAAGATTTCACTGTAAAAGTCTGTATAATAAAGCCTTTCCTGGAAGTCAGGCCTTCTTTCTACAGGACTCTTAATCTGTCACCTAGACCTGAATATATTCCATGTATCATAGATGGCGACTGGCTTCTGAAAGTACATTCCTCTCTCTGTGTCCGCTGGAGGGTCAGGGTGGGAGGCTGGCCACTGGGGACCCCTGCCAAAGCTGCACAATGGCTATTCATTACCGTAATAAGCGGCCTTATGTTTTATGAATATGGGATTAACTGTTTCCAGAGAAAAAGCGGTAAAATGTCACAAGTGACCCCGCAGGCGTGTTTCGACATTTAAGTTGCTGTCGTTTCACCTTCACTTACACCTTCTATTGTAAATCTTAAAATGGGGTATTAAAACGTGCACAGTGCACGTCCTTTGTCGTTTATAGCACGGCGTCACATTCTCCAAGGTGAACGTCAGGTAGTGAGCCAGCCCAGTGACCAAGGACACGGCAATCAGAAGGTCATTGGTTCAACTCCCAAAATGTTTCTGCTGCTGTGCTCCAGGGCGCTTGGAATGGAAAGTTCCGAGGAGGTCTGGTCACAAGAGCAGGGGGATGAAATCAAGCAGAAATACCACCCCCGCCTGTAAATGATGAGTATCAGAGCGATGTGTGATAGTGCTGTGATTTGAGCCTAATTGTAATATTCCTTTAAAAAACCCTCCTGAAGTTAGCTTAATTAGATGCTAGTTAATGTAAAGGCAGCAGAGATACACACAAACTTCCACACCTAGAATCCATGCTAAGTTTTGTGCAGAAGAAGCCATCTGATTGCTGCGGGTCCAGCGGACGTGGTCGGGGGTGTGAGCTGGAGAGGCCGTGCACTCAGCTTCACTGGCCCGGGAAAGACAAGCGGGCCTGGCCTGGACCCAAACACCCGCCGACTTCCGAATCACAGCACATTGCCTTCAGAACAGCTTCTTACTGCTCTCACAAGCACGAAGAATAAAACTCTATAATGATTTTTTGTGACCTGTGTGTCTTGTTTTGACTAATCAAATAGAAAACAAATATGCAAACCAATAACCTACCTTTGCTTATGCTTTTAAATTGGACTTGAACCCCAGAGAAGTATGATTGGTACTCATTGTTATACGCAGCCTTTAGTCCAGTTGTTATTTTTGCTACTTTGCTGGCATTTCAGCTGGGAGCTGCTACTTATTGACTTTTGTACTGGGATGTTGTCACGACCGTAAGCGAAGGCACGACTGGGGATTTCATTAAAGGCTGCAGGATGGTACAGGCATGGACAGGTAACAATGGCAGAACTGGGGAGCATAGGACTGGGAAGCACTTAAATACAAAACTAACGAAGGAGCAAACGAGAGGCAGCATTGAATGGTTACCAAGAGGGCAAGAACAAGACGCAAGACAAACAAGTATCAGGCATGGCTTTTTTAGAGCCACGCCCAAGGGAAACAGACATGACAGATGTCTGATGGAGGAGCACCCTTACACCAAACCCAAAGGGCTTTCGGCATACTCGGGGCTCCCAGCTGCCTTTCGAGGGGCAGATAAAGGCCTCGGAGTGACTGTGTGGGAAGACAGAAACCCGAGGGCCCAAACTACATTTAAGCTTCAGTGGAGGGGTACGGCCCTTAATGCCAGAGCAGGGGGCTCATCTCAGCTCCTCGCCAAAAAGGGTATGCCCCCCACTGCAAGGCTCTTCCCAAAGACCAGAGAGAGTGTTTTCATGGCTGGCCCATAATCTCGCTGCATTTCTGTCGGAGAAGAGAACTTCCAGAGCAGAGGAATCCAGAACTGTCAGCACCCCGCCACCGAGGGAAGCTGAGAAAAAGCAGCCTGAGCTGTTACGTCTGCAAATTCAGAACTACTGACTGGAAAAAAATGGCACAAATACATTTGTTTTAAAAACAATTTAATGCTTTAAGTGAGGATGGCTTTGAGTGATAGTTTGTGGGAGGGAAAAACACCCTGATAAGGTGGTCCGTAAGAGTGAAAAACACTCCGCAGTAATGTCCTCAGAGTATCTGGCATTTCCATAAGGGCTGTCTTTCACATGCTGGTCTGGGTACTGGTTTAGGCACTGGATTAAGAGAGAAGCTCCACAGCCAGAGGGAAATCGCGCAGCACATCACGGCGGGTCGGATTATGACGACGGGAACAGGGACGGCCTGCCTTCACGGCGCTCTAATGGAGGCTGACGTGTCCTTGCGTGGTTAAGTGATCGTCCCTGTAGGCTCGGCTCGCCCTCGCAGGAAGACAGGCTGCTCCTTTGTGTTTCTCTCACAGGGGTGGGCAGGAAGCCCAGCAGCAGCGGGCGGGGGGCGGGGGGTCTCGCTGGGGGAGGCGCTGATCTTCCCTGCATCCTTTTTACTCTCCTGGACAAGTCTATGTTCAGTTTTCTTGATGCATACAGCAATTCATATCGTCTATATATTTGTGTATATATTATATATGTATATGTGTGTGTATATAGACAATATGACTGAGCGGATGGTCCCCACAAAGATATGAATACAAACATTGAGTGTGTGTGTGTGTGTTGGGTGGCCCAGGAAGCAGAAAGACAGCACAGGAAGGAGGTGTCTTCAGGGCAGAGCTGGGCCACTGCCCGACCCTACAAACGCCCAGCAGGAGCTGAGACTCGCTCACCGCCGCAGAAGCACTTGATTTTCTCTTGATTTATTCCTGTTTTTACTTTCCCACCGTGTTACGTGGAGGCTCAGACATGCACAGATGTTTCCAGAACACTGGCCCGCCTCTGCACTAATTCCAGGCTTCGTGTAAATAATCCTTTCATGTGGAGATAGAGGATCTGCCACCCAGTACAGGTACGCCGTGATGAGCCACCCACCTGGACCCCGGGGTGACTGGCCTCCTTCCAGGCTCCAAGCCACTGACTGAGCGACACGGCCGCCGAGGCCACGTTTCCAATCCTCGACTCGTCTGTGAGGAAATGAGACATCTGTCATGGATGTAGTTTTAGGCTCAAAGAGCCACAGTGCGATTTAGCCCCGGTTTTTATGCTGACAACAGTTTTAGAAATCTCAAAGTCAAGAGGGGCCATGCCTAGCAGATCCACTGCAGACATGAAAGGGGAAAGTGGGAATTTCTGAGCTTCAGGACAAAATTGCTGTTTGACTTCTCAAAGCCAATAGAGGAATTCCATGACACGATTAGCAAATTGACATTAGTTGGGCTTGCAGCTAACAGCCTAGCGGCTAACAGGCTAGCTGCTAACAGCCTAGGGCTAACAGGCTAGCTGCTAACACTTCCCCAGCACTATTTCTCCCCCTCAGAAAAATGGGGTACCTTGAGCTACAGCATGTTTCTCAGACACCAGTCTGTCTGATAGCTGAGTAGCCATGTGGCTTCCTGTGTATCCAGCCACCACAACTGCACAGTCACCTCATGCTCTATTTCATTCAAACTCCATTCTTAATCTGATCTGAAGTGTGACCTCCTGTTGAGTGTCAATTTAAACAAGTTTGCTATAAAAAGTGACTGGAAGGTATGCAATTCCCAAGGCTGCACTAGTCGCTCTGACGCCTGCAGTAAGACCTGAGCTTGATGGCCAACAGATGCCTGCAGAGTTTTTCCCTGATCATGTCCATCAACGGAAACAGAGGTGATGTGCCCTACACCCTAAGTCCTCCACTCTGAACCCTAAGCCCTAAGCCCTACTCCCTAAGCCATACAGCCTGAACCCTAAGCCCTAAGACCTACTCCCTAAGCCATACAGCCTGAACCCTAAGCCCTAAGACCTACTCCCTAAGCCATACAGCCTGAACCCTACGCGTACAGTATTAGCCCTTATGCATGTGCACCCTAATAAGACATGACCATAATGCAAGTATCACCCTGTGTTCCTCTAAATGCTTCTGTAAATTATTAACACTGTTTGAAGCTTCATCCTTTGTGATTGCTTTTTGATTTGTGTATTATTTTTAAAAGTTATACATAATATATCAGCACTGCACATTAATATTTATTCATAAACAGGGCTTCATATGTAATCCTAGTGTAAATATGAAATACATAATTTATAAACTCCTCTTAAGGAAGAACCAGGGCATTTAAGTAAAAACTGCCAGCTTAGCGCCTGGACATAGATTTCCCACCATGAAAGCAGCCGGGCCATGGAAGATTGGTGACTGGCAACATCACATCATTTCTTTACAATGGGCACCTGGAAAGAGGAAACAAGTCTCACCTATCAGACTGCAGCACTTGAGTTATGAGGAGGAGGATATAAATGAAAGTCTGCCCGAATCCGAGGTGTCTGAGAAGGAAGAAATATTAGAAAATTCCAAAAAAAAAAAAAAAAAAAAAAATTCCCCTCCCCAAAAAAGCAGCTTGGATGAGGTGGTAAGATCAGCTGTCCCACGGTGGTGAGTGGGAGGGTGGTATGGGATTACTCTCCAAACCTCCATAATCCAAAAACTCCCCTCGCTGAAATAATGTGACACATTATGACATGTTTTCTTATGTCTAATTTCAGAATAATAAAAACACTCTGAATTGGGAGAATTAGTTATGGAGTGAGGGCTGAAGGGAGAGGACTCGGGCGACAGCGGACGGCCATCTCACGGGACGTTGGTGTCTCCTGGTGCAGACTCCCCATCTCTGTCCAGAAGGAAGTAGGAGACAGTTTGATATTGGGGGGGACACGGCTTACTAATTTAAATAACCAAATATTGGGGGGTATGCACCCACATTCCTGCCTGTCTGCTCCATACCAATAGCAGGCCATGTGACCTCAGTACCATGCTTAACCCTGTGGAAACCATGGGGTCATACACTACATGACCGCACCTTTTAGTTCTGCCTTACATTCAACCCACTCATCAAAGTAAAGATATTATTTTTGTTTTTGGCTCGTATATGGTACTCTGGGCTGTAAAGCAAAATAAATACATTACTTTACTTTCATGAAGCCCCAGACAGATCTAAGTTGGTACGGCTTCAGTTGTTTTGGCTCATAAGCCAAAACGGGGCATATCCCCTGAGGGGTGCTGACTGAACCCCTCGCACACGAATCGCCGCTGGAGTCGCTCCCCGTTAGAGTGCTTGCATGTCCCCTTTCTGCCAGCCGGTGGGGGCACTGCTGACACATGCTCATGTTCATTAATCTGCTTCTTGGGCCGTTGAAATCAAGGCTTTCTGAAGATTGGGTTTCGAATGACTCTAAAAGAACAGCCCTATTCTGACAGGTGTCTGTGAATTACTAAAGAAATTCCACAGAATTTCAGCACATTACCTTCTTAACACAGAAACTACACATAATTAATGTATCATTCTCATTTGCACTCAGCTTATTACACACGTCCGGCCTACTGTATCCAAGATAATAAATGTCGCCATTAGTGTGGAGCCGTAACGTGACCGTGTAACCATAGCAACTCACCACTCCACCCGACACCTTCAGACTCTGCTTGCCTGGACATCATGAGCCATTCAGAAACCTCGAACCCAGGGATCGATTTGAGGTGAGACTGTCACGGCTGCGTGATGGATTATCGACTGTTTATTTATGGGGTCTAGCTGAGGGGTCACTGAGCACGCAAACATTTGTGAAACTGTGTTTCAGTTCATTTCATTAATTGCTAGCTGCGAGTAGGGCTAGCCCGACTAGTTCTCAGTGAGGAATTGGAGGTAGTGTAGTCTAGTTAGGATGCCTCTCAGGCAGTTGCAGGGCCTATGTGTTAGATTTTCAAAGACAGTGTCTCACGCGGGATGGGCGGCAGGCAGAGAGCCGGCCTGCTGTCTCCCTCTGAGCCGAGTTCGCTCGGGAGCACGGCACAGCAGTCCCTGCTTCCTCTGACAGCTGAGGCTGCGGCACGCTTCCAGCCCGTGCCAGATCATTTAAAGGGCTGACAACCGTACCTTAAAGGGGCGGGGTGGCTGTGCCTTAAAGGGGCAGTGTGACAGCCTCATTTTTCCAGCAGAGCCAGAGGGATGCTTCTCAGGTGGCCAAGAATGTAAAGCGCCGGCCCTCCAGCCTCAAGCGGTCTTCATATTGCAGAAGAATTGCTAACGAACGGGGTCACCAAAATGATTAGCAGACAAAAGTCTCTCACTCTTGTAAATGGAACAAGGCATTAAACTGAGTAAGCTACCTTTGATGTAATTTTTC
This sequence comes from Petrocephalus schoutedeni, assembly GCA_026780765.1. Taxonomy (NCBI): domain Eukaryota; kingdom Metazoa; phylum Chordata; class Actinopteri; order Osteoglossiformes; family Mormyridae; genus Petrocephalus; species Petrocephalus schoutedeni. Next base: position 1,631,211 of record JAODKL010000062.1, read on the forward strand.
CAGTCGGACCGATTCATTATGAGTGAACGCCGTCATGCGGAATGCCGCGAAACTGAAATCCGACTGAGGGATTTGCATTTTAAAGGGCGGCACGCAGTCGTGTGGGGGAGGCCACACAGACCTGCTTCCCATTGTCACCATGGCCTGAAAGCTTTGTCACGTCAGGACATTGAGGCCCATCAGGAAGCCAGCGCTCCCCCTCCTCGGTCACTTGTGATTATTGCCGCCCCAATGCACAGCTCCAGACGAGGTGCCCAGAGCACTCCAGATGAGGAACTCAGAGCACTCCAGATGAGGAGCCCAGAGCACTCCAGATGAGGAACTCAGAGCACTCCAGATGAGGAACTCAGAGCACTCCAGATGAGGAGCCCAGAGCACTCCAGATGAGGGGCCCAGCACAATCCAGATGAGGAGCCCAGAGCACTCCTGATGAGGGGCCCAAAGTACTCCGGTCAAGGAGCCCAGAGCACTCCTGATGAGGAGCTCAGAGCACTCCAAATGAGGGGCCCAGAGCACTCCGGATGAGGAGCCCAGAGCACTCTTGATGAGGGACCCAGAGCACTCCAGATGAGGAGCTCAGAGCACTCCAGATGAGGGGCCCAGAGCACTCCGGATGAGGAGCCCAGAGCACTCTTGATGAGGGACTCAGATCACTCCTGATGAGGAGCTCAGAGCACTCCAGATGAGAGGCCCTATTCATCATTTACTGCTAATACCTGACTGCTCTTACCTGACTGCTAATACCTGACTGCTCTTACCTGACTGCTAATACCTGACTGCTCTTACCTGACTGCTCATACCTTCTTGGTCATACTGGACTACTCATACCTTACTGCTCATACCTTCCTGCTCATTCTTTACTGGTCATACCTGACTACTCCTCACTTCCTGCTCATCCCTTACTGCTCATCCCTGACTGCTCATACCTGACTGCTCATACCTGACTGCTCATCCTTGACTGCTCATACCTGACTGCCCATACCTGACTGCTCATCCTTGACTGCTCATACCTGACTGCCCATACCTGACTGCTCATCCCTGACTGCTCATACCTGACTGATCATCCCTGACTGCTCATACCTGACTGATCATCCCTGACTGCCCATACCTGACTGCTCACAGCTTCCTTCACCATCTTCAGTTGCCAGTAAAAACTGGAGGTCATCTTTGCCTGCAAAGTGGAACACGAGCACTTTGTGTTTGGAAATGGAGCACATTGCTTCATTGCTGTTACCTCATACTTCTTCAAATTATGCCTTTTACCGCAACTATTGTGCCCAGATCAAAAGAGATCCGCTGTCTGACATCTGGCTTTATGTCGGGCAGACTTGCCGCATGAAAACGCCTTCATGCGCGTGCCCTAAAGAGCGGGGAATCCCGCCGTAATCGCCGCCTCTTCAGTACGTGCAGATGGTGCGTTTGCTCTGCCGATAATGAGCCGTAATGAAGAGCCACAGAAACGGTGCTGAAAGAGGCTCCGCAATCATCAGACGTTCCAGCCTCTGCACCGGGCCCGGAATCGATTTCCAGCTGGGAATAAATAGGAGAAACAGCAGAGGCTACCGTGTGGCACCGAGCTCGCAGGCAGCTGTGTTTGCATGAGGTTCCGTTAACGAGGTTCTGTCTCACTGAGGGGTGCAGGAACACTTCCGAGTCGGACTTCCAAGGGAAGCGAACGGCCGCGCCTCCTCATCAAGTTCCTGTTACTGACCAGTCTGCAGGCCCGGAAAGCCATGATTCCATACCGGCGCTCCTTCTGGGAGACCGACGGGGCGGCATGGCGAGAAGTTACTTCTCTCATTCAGATCACCCCCTCGGATGGCCCCAGGCAAATGGATAATGAAAGGCATCCCTGAAAGGGACATCTTCCTTTGACCGGCACTCGGGAACACGGTATGGTGATAAGAGGCAGGGGCTCTCTGGGGACTCGGGCTGACAGGACGGCCCGAGGCGATTAGCTCACGCCGCTCGCAGTAAAGGACAGTGGGGCCACGTCTCTGGCACTTAAACCAGCTGCACCTGATGGTAGCTTAATGCCTGGGCTGCCCGCTCCAGAGGCCAGGAGATATGTGCCCTGCTGCCTCTGACTGCTCTGACTCAGCCACTGATTTCTCTGCCCTCAGGTATCACTTCATTACCTGCTGCCCCAGGTGCAAGACAGGAACTAATTAGGACATATTCCTGAAAGCCGTGCCATCGTGCAGCACAGCACAGGCCAAAGCTTCATCCTCTACTATAGCATTTCCCTGGTAATTTTATAATATGAAACATCGTCATTCAGCCTGCTCTGGGGTATCAGGTGCCATGTTATTTTGCACATTTGGTTCAGGTTTGGTTGTTATATTTATGTAAATCAAGCTGCCGACTGGGAGTATTAAGGACTGTCAAACTGTGCTCCTAAATAAAAACATCAGATGACTATACTCATCCCTTCGGCTGAGTAGTTGTCCCCTTCCCAGTGTGTAGTAGGGTCAATACATAGTCCAGACTTCGGGATAAATAATGATTGCATCGCTTTTTGGAAAACAATAAAATCATAAAAATGATTTGCTATAATCCAGGAGACGTATTGAAACCACTGTGAAAACTTTTATATGCTATTTCCACCAGGATGCCGTTGCTTTAAAGTAAGAGTAAGTAAGAGTCAGAGACGATGCTCCCTTAAGTGCTTGATGTAATTCGTATAAGATTGTGCGAATCCTCCTCTTCATTAGAGTGAAGTACCTCAATGCATTGAAGAAAGCGCGTCATCCACATCTGAGCAGGTATCGCCAATAACAGGAAATGGCTAATGACGCCTCGGGTGAGTAGATGGTGAGTAGAGCATTTGCTGAATGGTTTTGCAGAAGGCTCTGGAAAGTGAAGCGAGGATGATGGAGGGCCTTTAGTAGATAAAATGGCAGAAGTACGGCCTGATGATTCCTTGAACCAAAATCACACATCTCAACAGTTTTCTCTGAGTATTCTCCATGCATTAAGCTAACTGGCATGTGAGCTGGTATAAGAGAGGACATGTTTGATCCCCTGTATCAGAGTCTCCGGGCTAAGCCCATCACGCTCGCGTCCTTGCTCCTCGCGGCCCAGGTCCCCATTACCCGGTTTCCGTGGTGCCTCGGTTTCGGCATTAAAATTGGAGTCGTTCCCATGGTGATGTGGGTTTTTATTATCTCCTCATTTATATTTATTTTAAGCTTCTCACAAAATAATTTTTTCCCAGGGGATTTTGGGGATCGAAAGCCATGAGTTGCCCTGACTCACCACTGGTGCTCCTGTCCTAAATATGCACTACATCGGGAAATCCAGAGGACGGGGGAGCTCAGGGCCCACTCTAGTCCGCATCCACTCCACATACTCCAGTCTGCTCCTAGTTAGGACCTTCCCCACATACATCATTTTTTTTGATGGATCTGTAATATAATTAAATGAATGCGACGCAAGTTCAGGCCCAATATTTGTTATTCGATTGCCGCACCAATGATACCAATCTTCTGAGAAGGTAAGGCGCCGCGCGTTTTCCTCAACACTGCACGGATATTTCTGTTGCCTGCTGTTTCTATACGTCAAGACCAAAGGAATAAGAGGAACTGGGGACGACAACTGACTATGAGAATCAGCCCATTTAGCTGTCAGCAGACCCACACCCAGAACCTACAAGCTCAGCTTTTGCAATATGGATGAAGTAGTTTGTTAGCGTAGATCCTGGAGTGTACAGAATTCAAAGGGTCACTGTGCCAGGGTGTGAAAGGTCCCAGACCTGCCAGTCTTGAGGGTGGGGCTCAGGGAGGTATCAGGGAGTGGTAGTGCTTCAGATGAATGCACAGATACAGGTGTAAGCAGTACTGGAGTAGGGGCAACACTGCAACTTCACACAAAGCAGGGACCTAATAAGATTCTCAGTCTTGACAAGGAGCCCATCAACCCCTTTTAACCAGCTGATGGCATCAAAGTCTCATACAGTTTTAATCTGCGAATTTTAATGCAAAGTTTGACGTCGCAGCACCTGCCGCATGGCGGCTGCATGAATATGACATCAAACAAAAGACCATCAATTATAGAAGGTTTAAATAATAATGAAAAACACTTTCCAGGTGATCAAATTTTAAAGGCGCATTTTAAAACATTGCCCTGCCTAATCCCCAGCGCTGTCTCCCTGATGCTCAGCTGGACCTCAGCTGCACACGTGTGTTTTATTAATGCTGGCGCCCTGTTTGGCTGAAGGCAGAGTGAAAGTGTGACGCCTGTTAGGGGTTGTGCTCCCTCCTCCAGCCAGAAGCGGGCAAATGTTGTCATGCCCTCGGTTACACGGCATTTGACTCCTGTCTTGGCCCCATCACCAAGTTATGAACTGCATCTCTCCATAGTCCCTTCATACCTCTATCATATCACCATCTCCATCCTCCCAACATACTTTTCTCCGTATTCCCATCTTGTTCCTGTCTGTCCTCCCACCACTACCAGCATGTCCCTCTCCATACTCCCACCACTCCCGGCATGTCCCTCTCCATACTCCCACCACTCCCGGCATGTCCCTCTCCATACTCCCATTACTCCCTGCATGCCCCTCTCCGTATTCCCATTACTCCCTGCATGCCCCTCTCCATACTCCCATTACTCCCGGTATGTCCCTCTCCATACTCCCATCACTCCCAGTATGCCTTTCTCCGGCCTGCTAGCCACCCCTTGCCTGCAAGCGAACACCCTGCCAACGTATATCAACCTTTCCGTGGAAAGCCTCGACGAGGACGGACTCAGGCTAATCTGGGCATATGGGCCCAATCTGTATCCGTCCCGATTTTTAGTGGGCCTGACATTTAATGAGTTTAATAACCTCGTCACTGAAGCCAAATCACCCGCAGCCTAATGGGCTGATGCTGTATTTGTGCCACTGTGAGAGGTGCATGATTGCAGTGCGACCGGTCACTAATCTATCAAAAGTTTGACTAGACCAGGTCATTAAAAGCTCAACCCATGAACTTTATTTATGCCCAAAGCTGCAGCCTGTACTGGAGGCTCCTTTTCCGGCTCTTTTCTCATCACCTGGCGTATCTCGCCGCTTCATTTGGTGACTGTGCGATAGAGAGGAGCACGCAGCCATTTCTCATCTAACACTGTTTTTCTCATTGAATCTGCTTTTAATGGCCGGGTGCCACTTTTGATCCTTGAAGTTGAAACATGCCTAATGCGGCCAATCGGCGCAGACGGCGCGTTGAGGATGAATGGAGCGGTAAGAGCCAGAGCCGCGCAGCAGCGTGGATGCAGTGGCGGGGGCTCTCCCCGGTGTGTGCACCGTATGTCCTCACATGATGCACACGCGCCGCCAGCCCACGTTTCCACACTGTGTCCGACCGCCCATTTAGATTAACAAAAGGCTCATTCTTTTATATATCTTTCTATATCATCTTTTTACCTTATTATGCATTCGATATTTGTGCCATTCAGACCTTTACGTGTAAAAATTATCTATATAAAAATATACATAATTCATTTAGTAATGTACTTTTTTTACTTTTAATAAATGAATGGTGCTTTTCAGGTGATTTTAATTAAGATTAAAAAGATTAAATTGAATTAAATCTCCAGTGGTGCGATTAAGCCAGCCCTCTTCCAGTGTTTCCAGCATAAACACACTGAATTGCACTTCTCCGGGTATGTGTGATGCTGTTACTCAGTTAAAGGCCTTCAGCTCAGCTTTTGACGTCATATTCCATAAATGCCTAGTCGAGCAATGTTAAAGGGCGGCAATGGACGGACATTTCCACCTGTAACTATGGAGGATGGACACAGCCCAAGCTATATTGCATAACACGATCTTTTATGCTTGGAGAAATTAATAGAGCAAAGCTGGGAATAAAAGCTGTGAATGTGTCCCCAGTTTCATCTATCAGGAGGTGTGTTTCTCCAGAAAGGAGGGGGCTGATCTTTATAAAGGCAGCCATGCCCAGCCGAGCAGCGCCAGCCCCGCAGACCTACATCTCCCATGGTTATGGTGCCCGTCAAGCACACAGTGGCACTGTCCGGTGACACCGTAATCCAGGCCTATCAGAAGGGTATTAATCATGTGGCGGCCCTGCAGGGGAAGCTCAGCATACAACTTGCCCAAAATTTAGCACAGTAGGAGCAATAGATAAGAATAAGAATCTCCACAGCGGAGCAGCGAGAGCCACTCTCTGCGATATTACATGCGAAGGCTTTGTCTCAGACCTTTAAACAGGCAATGAAGTCTATGACTATTTCGATTCATTTGCATATCTAAAAATTCCACCTGCAGAAAAAGCAGGAAATAATGAAAGAGCTGTTCCATTAAACAGCAAATTAAGCACATTTGACAGTTACCATGTGAGTTATTGCACTACGCACAAGGTGATTTTCATTTCCATATGCGTGGAGGTAGTAACACGACATATAACTAAAGAGACTGCGGGCAGGAGAAGAAGCCGCTGATGCGAGTGGTTAGTGCATGTTTTACTGCGGCGGATTCATTGTGTCCTCTTAAAGGGGCCACGCACCACAAACGTCACTATGCAAATGTCACTGTCCAACACAAGGCCAGAGGCCGCCAGGGGTGGGGGTCATGGGCCTTTTCTATCTCCTCCTCAGGATTTCCTCTTCGCATGTGACAGCCAATTAAGTGCCATGACACTGACGAGGCCAGGAAACTTCCGGAGTGGCTTTGACGCTAATAGTGCTCCTGTTCGTTGTCACCGCATGTCATCACAGCGAATCATTTGCTCTCCGAAAATGCCCTAAAAAGAAACATCAGACAGAGGGAGCTACTGTCAGTAACCAGTGTACTGTATCCTGTTACAGAAATCAACAATCAGCGAAGAAATCATCTCTGGAGAAGCATATGGCGAAGCTGAGCGTGTCAGAAAGCCCAGTGCTGCTAGTCCATGCTACCTGCCAGAGGCAAAGTCTTCCGGATTAGCTGAGGGATTCACGCCTCGTGCTTCTTTCAGGAGTATCGTGTCACTTTGTACTTTTTGCGCCCAGGAGGTGCGGTGCATGTGTGGCACGCAGGGACTGGCGTTTTGGCACCGGGACAGCCCTCGGAACGCTGGCATCCTCGGAACGCCGGTGTGATCTGCTCAGTGGGAAGCTTGGCTCCCACTCAGGGCCTGGGAGTTACAGCCGTGAGTGAAATTAGCTCGCTCTCTCTGTTGCCGGGCGCATATCAGTACCAGTATGACGTTTGAGTTCCTGAGAAATGCTTCATTCCAACACTGGCAGGTAAATACCAGCGTCTCCTACGCATCCTCCATACATCACATACATCTACAAATATTCAGAGTCCCATCAACATATCATCATTTCGTCGTTCTCTCGTCGGCATCGGTATTTGGGGGTAATAGCTGAGACGTTTTTTTACTGAGTCACACATCGCAAACTGCGTCTAATTGCCTGGCCAGGTGGCAGCTGGACTCCGAAAGGCAGCTGGTGAGTGTCTCCCTGCATGGAGCACGCCAAAGTGGTTTTACATTAGCCCTATTCAGCCCTCCTTTAGAGGCACAAAGGACTTAAAAGTTCCAGGAACCGGAAGTCAAATTGCTCATCTGAAGATTCCAGATGTTTTGCGTGGGGCTGCTTTCATGTCCTCCTATCATGTCTCTCTCCATACTCCCACCACTCCTCTACTGTGATTTCAACCCACGGAATTTCTACGATTTGACAGAGAACCTCTGCTAGTAATATATTCCATTAAAATGCATGCATTCAGTGTACAGTGTGTGGCTCAGTGGGTTAAGCCTCTGTGCCTGTGATCAGAAGGTTGCCCATTCAAGCCCAACTTTGGCACATCTGTAAGCCCTGCTGCAAGGCCCTTAACCCCCAGCTCCCAGGGTGCCGCAAGAGGTGGCTGCTCTTCACGGCCAAGCTTGCTCTCACGGAGCACATTGATTGGGGACGTGAAAGGAGAATTTCCCCACAGGGATCAATAAAGTATCAATAATTATTATTATTCACAAAGGAGAGCGATTTCATGTATTCTTTAATGGTGATTAATACCTGATTGTATACTTGTACCAGATCGATCCAGAATCGTGATTATGATAACAGTGACATCACTTTTGCCCCAATAAAGACAGTTTTGTTCCCTGAAGTGATACTTAGTAGCTCAGGCAAGTTAGTGATGATTTTTTAAATTATATTTCATTATGTCTTAGGCAGGTTGTTTCTAATGGCACTATGAAAACTCACCGCTTCTTAGCATGTGTAATAGAAGTCAATTAGCTATACGCTGCTTATGAAGCATGCAGATCTTCCATTTTTGGAGCGTATTTGAGCTGATATTACCAGTTTACACTCGCAAGTAAATTATGGCAATTATGGTGAATGCGCACTTGTCCTTACTATCCAAAAAATTGCAAAGCATATGTTTAAAAAATGCTGTCTGGCATGAGTGCCAGGCCCCTATTTGTGCATGGAGAAAATGTGTCCTTTCTGGTTTTTGGGAAAGGGAGAGTGAGGGCAGCCCAGAGCTCACCTTAAACCCGATATCAAACAGGAGCAGCTGTACACAGCCCAAAGCCCCCTCAGCGTAATCCAATTCGATTGGTCATCGGGCCAGTGTGGGATTGGGGGTCATGTGGAGAAGATAAACCCCTTCGCTCTGCATTAGACACAAGGTTAAATCATCCATTTCTCTTGACCCCCCCCCCCCCAAAAAAGAAATCGAATAATTAAAGCGTGTTATTTTTTATATTCTAGGATCCCAGCAGAAAAGATAAGAAGAAAGTGAAAATTAGAATTAATGTAATGATGGTGATTTCTTTGAACTTGATATCCTGATAATCATCAACCTTTGTTGAATCATTAAGCCTTTGAGCCTAGGATACGAATAAAATACACATTAGCCTGTATATGCTGTCTTGTGCTGGACACCAATTCCTGGCATTACACATATACACTTAAAGAGCTTCTCACAGATCAGATTCAGCTCCAGTCAGAAGTATTTCCTTCAGGGGGCACATATCAGCCTGCAGCCTCTCCTAGGCATGACCCATGGCGTGACCTCAAACAGCGGCCCCCCAGCTAACCTCTATTCCTAGGCAGAGGACGGTTGTTTAGGACAAACCTTGCAGAGAACTGGGAAAATGGAACAAAATAATAATAATCCTCTCAAAAACATCGTCCCAGATGGGATCCGTATTGAGTCATAAAAACCGAGATGACCTGCATACCTCCTCTAATCACCTAAAGCGTACAACATCGTGTCCACTCCCATAAGCATGTAAATCCCCGATGGCTCCCCCAGCCTCCAATGTCACTGTCGGTAAACCAGCTGGTCACGGCTGACCTCTGCACAGCCATGATCGCCATGGACATGACGTGCAGTGAGCTCAGAGCCAGGCCCCTGCCAACCCGCCTTGTCCAACTCACCCTCATTCATGTAAATAAAATGCACACACACACGCACAGGCATGTGTGTGCGACGGGGGGTTTGCGTAAGCAACCATTTGACGCGTCTCAGGTCTCCACTAGAGCAGCACTGTGGTGATGTAGGTTTCCTCAGTCCAAGACATTCAGGCCTCAGCTATAAAGAAAAAAATAACAATGACAACAAGCAATCCACTCCCTCTCTCTCTGTCTCTTGTTCTCTTCCTCGATCTCTCTCTGTCTCTCACCGGATCTGTCTCTCACTCTCTCTCTCTCTCACCGTGTCTCTGTCTCTCACTCTCTCTCTCTCACCGTGTCTCTGTCTCTCACTCTCTCTGTCTCACCGTGTCTCTGTCTCTCACTCTCTCTGTCTCTTGCCGTGTCTGTCTCTCACTCTCTCTGTCTCTCGCCGTGTCTCTGTCTCTCACTCTCTCTGTCTCTCGCTGTGTCTCTGTCTCGCTCTCTCCCTCTCTCTCTGTCTCTCAGAGTAGCACTCTGGTCCTCGGCCAATTCAGCCAGCATGAGCAGCGAGTGGGAGATTTGTCAGAAGAAAATCATGCCTGCAGTCAACTCTCAAATCATGAATTCAGAAGGCATCCCTCCGGCGGAGCAGACGAATCCCAAACAAGGCAGATGTAAAATGAAAAATAAATAAATAATACTTTAAGGAAGCAAAACAGGGGGATGTTTGTTGTTAGGAAAAAGGTGGCCAATTTCTCCATATTTGGCACAGACTAGAAAAAAGCAGGGCCTGTGTTTAGAACACGTGCAGGTGAAGTGGAGTCTGATTTGTACAATAAGCATTCGGTGAAAGTGTGAAATTACACATGGAGAGAGAAATTAAGAGTAAAAGAGGCAGCGTGAAGACTCGGCTGGTGGAGAGGAAAAGCTTCAGCGCCCTCTGGTGTCAGCGCAGCACTCCGCTCCGAGCCGCCTTCTGTCGACGAGAAGCGGCACTGCTGCTTGGAAAAACCTCATTGCCGGAAAGTGCCGTGACCTACTTTCCGAGGAGCCTCTGCTCGTTGGGGGAGGAAGAAGTAGAACTGACAGATCAAGAGGAACAAGAGACTGAATGGGATTTTAATGTCCTTATCAGCCGGGCCGCTGATGAAAAGGCCGCTTTGCACGGAACCCGCATCGGGCCACATCGAGCAGAATATCGCTCATGTTTCTGATTATACCAGGAAGGAGAGGAGGGACTTGCATCTGCCAAAAATTTCCATAGTCAGGAATAATAATTCAGGAAGATGACAGATTCTGTAAACAAAGCAGTTTTATTCAAACCTACAGATTAAAATAAAACCTGAGTTTGAAGGAATCTGTGTTGCTAACCACGCCATAACATGGCCCATCATGACACAGTCCAATATGACACAGCCCAACATGACACAGCCCAACATGACACAGTCCAATATGACACAGCCCAACATGACAACCTAACATGACACAGCCCAAAATAACACAGCCCAACATAAAGCCTGTTAAATCTTTTAAAATGATGCTCCTCTGCTAGAGGCTCACAGTCCTCTGAGCGTTTCCCATTGGCTGCAAGGCTCTTGTGGGGGGGGTGCCTGTTTAATCTGTAGCTCTGTCCCCCCCCCCCCACGACAGCACTGGGCGTCACAGCATGCCTGACCCTGGCAACTCGTGCAGAGTACCTCCCGGCTACAAGAACATCACACACTGTGCAGGTGTGGCATGCCATCGAACATCACCCAATTTCATGGGCACAGTCCCCCACCCCCCCTCTGTGAAGGCTACCCCTCATGAGAACACCTGGGAACATCTCGCTATCAACTTTCATTTGGGATTTGGGGTTTGTAGTGACAGGTTAGGAAACACTAACAGCATTAAAATGCACGGGAGCTCCTCACAGGCACGTTGGTGTGTGTAGAGAAGGAGGCACTGTGGAACAACGCCATCGCCGTTTACCGTGACCGGATTCAGAGCTCGGATTTAGGTCTCACAATCATTGTCTCTCCGGCAGGTGGGCCATCTAGCCCCCCCCCCCCCAATGTGCGCCCCCTGCTGGGCAAGCCAAAGTGCACGCGGAGGTATTTAAACTGCGGCTTTAGCGAGGCTCAGTTGCCCTCATCAGCCAGGCCTGCAGCCTTGTAAACAGAGAGAAAGCCTTGTCACTTAGTCGATACCGGGGGGAGGGAATTGATTCACGGCCCCGCGGGAATCCTCCTCTCCCCAGCAGACAGAGAGAGGGCCAAAAAAAAAAAAAACGAGGGAATGAGCGTTGTCCTGACTCTGTCTGCAGAGCTAATGAGTGCTGGCAAAATGCAACATCTATTAAAATTCAGAGAGTCATCGCCGTTAGGGACCCGGGTGCCGTCCCTCAAAGAGGAGTCCCTCGGAAAGCAGAAAAAGAGGGATGCTTCCTGGAATCAATACCAGCATCCTAACAGAGCGTTATCTGACCCGTGCTGGTAACCATAGGGACAAGGGAACATTAGAGCCATATTGCATCAATTTCTTTTTTGACTCATGAAATTCAAAGCATTACCTGAACCATTCTCTCTCTCTCCCTCTATCGTTATCTCTCTCTCTCTCAGCGGAGAGGATAAAAAGGTATGAAGAACATTTTCACTGAGTGGATCTTTACCAGTGAACGACACTTACTCGCTCGGTCCATTGACAATAGTGTGATACAACATCTTTATGAAAGCCTACTGTAAACCGATTTTTAATATGATGCTGGATCACAAGCACTGAAATGATGTCAATGATCATCATATTATGTCTCTGGAGAGATTACATTATGCATGGCTTGTTTGAGTCCCCTGCATTTTTGTTTTTACACATTTAAATTAATTTGACTTGACTGATTCTGAAGTGTTTTTTTATTCATTATGAATCTTAAATTATTGAATTGGAACGCGGCTCTGAGCTGATTACGTTTCCACAGTAATTTCTATAGTAGTGTTTGTTTTTTTCCCATTTTTCGTTTGTGTATTTCCAAAGTAATTCATCTGGTGCTGGAAAAATGGTTACAGAAGCATTGTTAGGAAGTGCTCGAGTAATCAGTCGTCTGATGTGCTTTTAAGCATTTTCAGATTGGCCATCATCATTTTTATTGTAGATTAAACCAGGAAAAAGATTTCAAAACCCCCAGCAGCATCACAGAGAACTGCTCGACTCAGATATTAAAGCAGCCACTCAATGGACCCCAGGAACGCACATGGAACGCCCATGGAACGCACATGGAATGCCCATGGAACGCCCATGGAACACCAGTATTATATGGAACGGCCCATGGGACGCCCATGGAACGCATATAGAACACCCCAAGAACGCCAGTGTTAAATGGGAGAGGATCACAGACAGGCACCTGCATTGACATGATGCCTGTTTCAGACCCTCGGCGATCAAGCAACCGCACCTCGCCGATCTGTAACACGAACACAAGAGCAGGGGAACCACAGTGAGGGAACAGCGGCATAGATAAAGTTGCGGGGGCACAGGAGCAGGGGAACACTGGCAGGAGAACAGGGGCAGGGGTACACAGGCAGGGGAACAGCGGCATTGGTAAAGTGGTGGGGGCACAGCAGCAGGGGAACACTGCCAGGAGAACAGGGGCAGGGGAATAGCAGCGAGGGAACATTGGCAGGAGAACAGTAATGGAGGAACAGGGGCAGGGGTACACAGGCAAAGGAACTGCAGCAGGGGAACACTAGCAGGAGAACAGGGGCAGGTGAACAGTGATGGGGGAACAGTAGCATGGGAATAGCAATGGGGGAACAGTGACAAGGGAAAATCAGCACGGGAACACTGGCAGGAGAACAGGGGCAGGGGAACAGTGACGAGGGAAAAGGGGCAGGAGAACAGTGACAGTGGAACAGGGGTAGGGGTGCACAGGCAGGGGAACACTGGCAGGAGAACAGTGGCATGGGAATAGCAATGGGGGAACAGTGGCAGGGGAACAGGGGCAGGGGTACACAGGCAGGAGAAATGCAGCAGGAGAACAGCAGCGGACGAATAGTAGCGGGGGAACAGTGACAGGGGAACAGCGACCGGGGAACAGCCACCGGGGAACAGCGACGGAAAAACAGTGACCGGGGAACAGCGACGGAGGAACAGTGACCGGGGAACAGCGACGGAGGAACAGTGATGGAGGAACAGCGACAGAGGAACAAGGGCAGGGATACAGCATGGGAGTTTGCCGGGGGTTCAGCATGAAACACAGACAAGTCAGAGGTGGCATCACTGAGCAGGAGAAGACAGCCTGAGGAACAACACAAGACCTGTGAACCTGGAGACAGCATAGAGAGAGCTGGAGAAGATGAGGACAGAGGAGGGAGAAAGATCTTCTATACTAAGATCCTCGTATCCCAAGACGGAGCTCAACCAGAAGCCAACCCTGAAAGCCACATTAGGCCCAAAGGTCAGGTCTGTTCTCATCTGGCCAAGGGCAGTTTTGGTGGTGGCAAAGACTGCAGTTGCTAACCTTTTCTTTAAAAGCAGTACATACATTTTTTTTTGGAAGACAGATTTATAAAAACTTGTTAATATATAATTATATATTATAATAATCACATTACCACAATGATCCTCCAAAACAATTTCATCATACTATTGATATTCAATTTTCTAATGTTATACAAACAAAACACGCCAGGCAGACACAAATTGAAAGGCCGATTTACATTTATACAAGACTGTAAAATTTTCAGTTTCTCCAGTGAAAACATTAATAATTTCAATTCTGTTTCTGACATTTTACATGGTATTTCCCAGGGCTGCACGATATCACATCGTGATGTGCGAATCACGAACGAACGGATATTTTTGAACCAATCTTTAAAACGAACTAAACGAACCGATTCGCTGGCCAAAAAGAACTTGAATCACTGTATAGGTATGCACGGAATGCCTGCTAAGTGCTAACGTTTGCGTCTGTCCATGTCGGCAACTCGGGAGGCAGTCTATCACTAAACAGCATGGGAAACACAGCCGTGACGACATCCAGCCAACAGGAAGCACGCTTAAGTTCACCAAGCACCTCCCACTGAATGTACAGTTCCACTGACCTGAGATCAGGCTACAATGACTACAATGACCCCAACAATATGAGCGCTCCCACCGACCTGAAGTGTTACTGCAGTTCAGATTCACCATTGATTCACCAGGTCTTCTAGTTCACCGGGTCATTGGATTCACTCGTTCGTTCAGCGGTTCTTTGGTTCACCAGTTCCTTTTGTTCATCAGTTCCTTTCGTTCACATGATTCATTGATTCAGTGGTTCGCTGAGTCGCCTTACACTGACTATGTAATGGAGTGACATCTATTGGCCAGAATAAGTATTGCCACGAATGAGTTCCGGTTTGTACTGCAAAATATTGGGCAATTAAACTTTTTTTTAAATTATTATGCATGTTTTTGGCTGTGTTCTGTATATTTATTTGTAGCCTATAATAACAAAATGATAATAATAATATTAATAATAATTAATAATTTAATTATTAAAATAATACATAAAGCAGTATTGTTTACAGCAATTCACTTCTAGCCCCACCCAGTAAGTAATACGTGAAGTATTATTATTGAACGAATCAATGATTCAAAAAACCGGATCTTTTCAGCGAACTGAACGAAAAGAACTGAGTCAGTAAAACGATTCGGTTAGCATATCACTAATCGTGATGTACTCGCGAGTATATAGCGCATGCGCAATAATCACCAGGGCTTCAGATAACGCACGAAACATCTGGCCGGCCACCAGCTTTTCGGTATTACAGTCAAACCTCCCTTATCCGGACCACCAATATACGGGCATCTCCCTTTACCGGGCAGCTCTAGATACGCGCAAGCGCATATTAATTTTACACAGCAGCTGTTGTTACGAGCCCCAGTCTAGGGTTTGGGTGTAACGGAGTGAAAGGGAAAGGGAAAGGGGACATGGAGTAAGGAAAGGATAGGGTGCGATGGACAAGGGAACACACGTGGACAAAGGGGTATATTCAAATGTATTTTTCTGTTTTTATTGACACGCCACGGACACAGGACAAATAAAAGGACGCAAATGCAAAAGGACGCAGGAGTGACTATAGCGAAAACAATTTAAAAAAACTCCGAACGCAACCCAAAGCTAACTTACCTAAGTGCAGAGAAAACAAAAACACAACAACAAATTCTACACCTTACTCCCTATCCAAACAACAGCATACAACATAAGCTCGCAAAACAAAAAGTGCAGTCACTCCCTATGCACCTGACAGATCAAAGCGTCAAAGTCCGAGGGGCGCACGAAGACGGGAACCAAAAACCGGGCGAGAGTTCGAAACCAAATAGCAAGTAAGCCAAAGCGAAAGTACAGAAAGGGCAACGCAAAAACCATGCAAGAATAAAACGGGATGATTCGCTAGCTCAGACTGAAAGAACGGCCTTGCACCTCATAAACATCATGTAGTCTGTATGTGTACACATGTACGTTGTACTGCACTGTTCATGTTCTAAGTTATGGGCATTTCTTACTTACGACCACCCCTTTTTCCCATTCTGCCCGGATAAGGGAGGTTCAACTGTAATTTCAATTCTATTTATAACATTTTACATGGTATATACTAGGGCTGCACGATATCACATCGTGATGTACTCGCGAGTATATAGCGCATGCGCGATAATCACCAGGGCTTCAGATGACGCGCGAAACATTTGGCCGGCCACCAGCTTTTCGGTATTATTTTCGTTTTATTTACGACCACAGTTTGGTAAGCAGATTAGTTGTCTGCCTAAAATATTAATGAGATGCGTATTGTGATGCCCAAAATTAGTAATCTATATAAATTCTGCGTATCCTTATATTTATTAAATTCGGTTGGCGGAGCATGCCGCAAATGACTGTTTTGATAAGTACTGCAGCCGCGGTGAAGAAAGGGAGAGCAAGCAGTCCTAGTATATACACAATAACACACGTGATGTCATGCAATATGCTGATTTTCAAAAGTGTTTAACTCAAATTTTATATTAAAAAATAAATAATAATGTGTGTGATGAAGGTTCAACACAAAAAATAGTCCTCCCTGATTTGTATACAAATAGTAGCTGCCAAAATACATTCACTTTAGAGAAATCAGTCTTAGATTTCCATGAAAGAAATATTTTGTGACAGTCAAAAAGTAGAGAATATTGCAATTTGTTGCTATGGTAGCCATAACCATAGAAACCGAATGGAACTTGTACAGAAATAATTCATAGGTTTGCAGATAGGCTGCTTTTGGGGTAGGTGGTCGCTGACTGAACATGCAGTGCAGTGGTGATTATTTATTTATTGAGATTTATATACAGCAGTGAGAGTCAGAGGTTTTTGTGATGATAAATGTACCTTTAGCTATCGACGACTTCCCGGCGCAGAGGAGCACTTTGGATGGCCTCTCCCAGTGACCTGATCTCCGCGTTGTGAATAATTCTGTGTTTACTGGCGCCCTGCTTGGTTGTCTGCACTTTGCTCCTGGCTTTTAGACACGCTGTGCATAACTCTGACCTGGTACTGATCTTAATGATCAGGATTATAAGAGCGGCATTCGGCAGATACAGAAAAAGGCATTTCCAGCACCTCGTACGCTATCCAGGTGGTATTTGTACCCCCAACGTTTAAAGCCTGATAAATCTCTGCCTGGCAAGTGTCAAATTCTTTGATAGGTTACTTGGGTATGAAAATCCAGGGATAAGAATAGCGAAAATGTGTGGTTCCCAGAGGGGAAATTGGCTCTTTGCCTATGCTATCTTGCTCTCCATAACACGAGTAAGCACGCTTGAGGGGTCTAAGAGTGGACTCAGCTAATGTGCAGCCCCGCCTCCTGGAGTAACTGCAAGCTAAGGGCCTTGCTAAGGGGCCCCAACAGCAGCATCAGTCTACCAGGCCCATAACTCAAACCCACAACCTTCTCATCACCAGCAGAGAGACCCATCCTACCGAGCCGCATGCTACATCCCCTTAAGAGACCCTTGGTCAAGCCTTGACATACACACAGCATTTTAAGATTAAATTTACAAGCCAAAGGTTTTCTTTAGGAAAAAGAACAAGCATATACTCAAGTACAATTTTCTAACATTCAACGATGACTTTAGAGTCGACTCTGTAGATGGTTTGGGTATAAATTCATAGGAAGGGTCATTTACTGGGAAATGGCACAGTGATTGTGCCTTGGAGAACGTTTAGGAGGCCCTGGGGGACGTGAATGAATTTAAATGTGCCCAGTGGCTGCAAAAACCACCGTGTGAAGCTATGATGTGTAGAATTTATGAAGTCAATATTGTCTGTTTATCAGGTGATGTCTAACATCTTAGTATTATATGCTGAGTTATATTAAACATGTAGGTCATGCAATGATTCGTCAACAAATAAAATGTATTTACAAACCACAAATGGCACCCTCAGAGTAACAAGCCAACATGCAGAGTGCTTGGGGACCTGAGGACAGCAAGAGGATCTCCCAGCCGCTCCATCAGTGCCCGACTGCAGCCTAAAGTTGACCTTCTGAGCCCTTCTGAGATGTCGCTTTCCATCCAGGGGCCAAGGCAGGTCCTTAAGCTCTCAGGAAAGCCCCGCCAGCTCACAGAGCAGCCCGGTAAAGCCCCAGGCTCAGGGAGGACCCTCATCCGTCTTACTTCCCTGCTGCCTTTTTGGCAGGTGACGTTTACAAAGCTTCACTAGGAACACACTTATATCTCCGAGATTTTGGTTTTTGGCAAACCCGGGCATGTGAAGCGTCTCAGTCTCTTAGCTGCTGAGCTGGATGAGGTACACGCCCAATAGCATAAGAGACACGTTTCGCCAATTTGTTGATTATTTATTGTCCAGGAAAGTACTCTCACTTTGCTGGAAGCCGTGAAGGCTGCACTTATTTGTGTTTCAGAGGAGACTTTGGCAAATCAGCTTCGTGAGTTTGATTCACTGATTCCTCACATTGACTTTGTGATCACTCTCTCTGTATAAACTCCCAGCAGGGCGAGCATGGCACTGGAGAGGGCCGCAAGCAAGGACACCGGCCTCTGAGAGGCGTCTCTCCATACAAATGCGGATTAGAGTGTTTTCGTGAGGAACGGGGTGTCCCATTACAGCTCAGCACAGCAGCAGGATCCAGAGCATAGAGGATCTCCTGTCGGCTTTAGGGAGATGATGTCTGCACCGAGTCTGGAGGCTGTGACCAAAGGTTCTGGAACCATCATTTTTCTGTTAAAGAGCTTTTTGGAATAACAACCAGCTTCCTTGACTACATTCACACTGGAGATTCAATACCAGTCAAAAGTATGATATTATTGATAAGAGGTAGGGTGAATACTTGCTTTTCTGGTGTTTACATCAAATTCTGACCCTACCACCTGAATGTAGTTGCAGTAGAAATTGAGGCTCATCTGACCAGCAACATTTTTGCCCAGTTTTAGGTGGCCCATGTCCACTGTAACCAGTTTCCTGTTCTTAGTGGACAGGAGTGGCACCCGGCGTGGTCTTCTGCTGCTGTAGCCCATCTGCTTCCAGGGTCGGCGTGCTGTGTGTTCAGAGATGCTCTTCTGCATACCTTGGTTGTAACTAGTGATTATCTGAGTCACTGTTGCCTGGATCAGCTTGATCATTCTGGTGTTTGATATGAACATTACCTGAAGCTCCTGCCCTGTACCTGCATGATTTTATACAATGTGCTGCTGACATATGATTGGCTGATCAGATATTTGCTTCAACAAGCAGTTGAACAGGGGTACAAGTCTGAGCATTTTTATTTCTATAAATTGTCGGTCACATGTCTAATAAAAGCATATTAAAAGCATAAGTACATTACTCACATCGTATCAATGCTTGCAATAGCCATAACTTGTTTATTTTTACACACTATGGCTATGAAAATTGCAGTTAATATCACCATGGCCATTCTAATGTTTGGGATCACATACAAACTCACGGGCTGGAGCGCCTGGTATTTCACGGCGGGGGCCGGGGGAGACATCAGCACTCGGATTATGCTCTTCTGACCAGTCTGCCCACACCACATCTAACCTAGACTCCAGTGTCTCCACAGCAGGTGTGATTCAGTATATGCTCTGACTGGGACTACCCTTCCCAGACATCCTCCCATTCCAGCTGCTGCAGTCATATAGCTGAAATGGCTTTCTGCTTTTTCAGTTCACGTGCCATAACGTACACATCATGGGAATGTGACCTGGGCTATAACATGCCAGCCAATGGCGGCATCGCCAGCCCTGCAGTGCTGTCACTTTCCGGCGCTCGCTCCCGCTAACGTCGCTCCTTGTGGACGGCTTTCCAAAATCATGCTCCTATCTCAGCCAAATTTCTCGGAGGACTCTGCGAAAGTGGCTCTAATTGAATCGCTGTTCTGTTTGCGCGGTTACATTTGTGTCAGGGATCTTCCGTAAGGCCTGTGTGATTATCGTGCGGTTTAATTGCTGTTGTCCTCAGCAGAAATCCTCGTAGAGCCTACTGCTATAACCCAGTAAAAGGCCACATTTGTCAATAACACATTTACATTACATAAACTTATTTTAGCAGACACATTTATCCAGACTAATATACATTTTTTTTTAAGAAAGCAGGGTCAGACGGCCCCTGCAGCAATTGGGAGTTAAGGGCCTTGCTCAGCGACCCAGTGGTGACATCACTCTGCTGACCCTGAGGCTTAAGCTGGCAACCTTCCGATCACAGGCACGGTGTCCTAACCCACTAAGCCACACAGCGCCCGCCCAAATAAATCACTCTGCCTACCCTGGGATTCGAAACGGTAACTTTGGGATCACAGCCACAGGAGTTTAACCCGGTTAGAATCACATTTAGAAAGTTCCTCAGAAATCCGTGCCTCATTACAAGTGTGCTCGCTCAGACGCTTTAACGTGTTGGCGTTTTGCGTGTTGCCATGGGGTGCACACGCACCCTGTCCAAGCACCCGTCAGCGTCCACATGCGCACACACACGTGCACTTGGTCACAGACGACTTCCCGTTCCGCACCCCGGAAACCCCGGGCTTCAGTCACGTCTGTCCTCCTGGCGAATCTCTCCCTACAATTAGGCCGCTAGGCATGCCGTGCATCTCCTTTCTGGTAGGTTCCACGGGCCGCGGCCTAGCGGGGAGCTCAGCTTTGTTTTGACACGTCAGCGGCAGAGTGACAAATAGCCAGACGGCCATGTATCGATCTCGTATCAGGAGGCGACGGGTCACATCATTGAGCCAGGAGAGTGACGAGTATCCGGGCAGCAAAACATAGCCCTGCTGCAGCCTTGGGCAGGATTGCTGTTTCAGGGACCTGTTGAAATGGGCTGTTTATGGCCAACAGGCAGGGGTAACAGAACCAAAAGAGAAGCAGGGGAGAATTAAATCTACCCAGATCAATTAGCCCGATTCAGTAAGTTTATCCTGAAGTGCTGCTCTGCACACTGGCCATCAAGCACTCGCTCACCTATGATATATCGACCAATCAGAAATTAGCTACGCTCACATACGATATATCTACTAGAAGTTGGTGAGTTTGAGAGCGGTGGAGCCAAAACTCCATACTGTATAAGCACTGCACACATTTCCTAGCATAGGCAAAAAAATACATTGGAATGATAAACATTAAAAGCATTAACAATAGCAGCTCCAGCCATTTTGCTCACACCACTGGTAGTGATGAGGAGGAGACTAGAGAGCAGGTGAGCCATCGGAGAACAGATAAAGAGTCGCCCATCAGTAACAGGCAGGAGACGTCCACGTGGGCCGGTGACTCATTTTAAACGCCCTTCAGCCAAGAAAAATGTTTCCTTAAACGAACCACCACTGTTGATGCAATCTGACGCACGCAGGCTCACACACGTGGAGGGTAGGGTACCGGGGGTTTAGACTGTGCAGCAGAGACTCCCAGCAGAGAAGCGGAGCTGCAAACGACCGGCTGAGGACGAAGCCGGCTTTCCCCGGGGGTCTTGCTGCTGTCTGGCTGGGGAGCGTCTGTGTTTTCAAACACGCAACTGAAGCCGTGCGTCCCTGGACCATTTACACGCTGTCGCGCTTTCTGCCAACAGGGTATCGACTGCTGCGTGGTGGCGGGGAGGGGCTGATTCATGTCTGGTCAGGCCACAGGTGGGGCTGTGCTGCTGCCCTAACTGCCCCAGACAGAGAGGTGGGACAAACCAATTTGAACCCCAGGTCTCCTCTTCCATGATAGCTCGCATCTTTTTTGAAGTGTCTTTTCTTTGTCTGTGTAACTGTCTTCTGGAAGGGCGACTCTCTCCGGATACTCGTCGATTTATGCTATTATGTTTTGATTTAGCATTTTTTAATTCGGCTGATCCAAATCAGTCGCCGATTTGCTCTTTATTAGGTAAGTGACAAAGGGTCGAGACTTGAGCCGAGCTGAAGATACGTAGCTGAATGTTTTTTTCTCAGCGGGAAAGGAAAATGCAATCAGAAGGATGGAATTGGACAGAAAATGACCCTGAGTTTGTGTCCACAGAGGTAGCCTGAAATAAGGCCCTTCAATAATGGAGACATTCATTCCAGAGAGCAGAACTACAACAGGTGGATCCTCCTAAAACGAAAATGGACTTTGGGCCGGTTATTTATGGATGGGAGCTTCGGGCGAAGGAGATGTGCTTGGAGAACCACATCTTAAACTGTGAGATGGATTAATATGTAGAGAACCAAGAGGGTTCCACCATGGAGACATAAAATATAATTTTTATATATAAGCATTTTTAAAGATTACAATAACACATATTTGGTATATGTTTGGTAATGTATTTAGTAAAATATTTAATGATGTTTCAGCATAGTCAAACTTAGCATCATAAACCCCAAAATCCATTTTCATGAATGTTTTGTAGAACCACAAACCCAAAGAGACCTTCACCCAGCAGGGAAAATCCACTCTTTGCTGTGTTGTTGACGCAGCAGAGAAGACTGTTTAGGTTTGTCACTCAGGAGGTTAAAGGTCATTATCTCTGAACAGTGGCTGGTGCCAGGGGTGTCGCTGGAGATTTTGGGCCCATTGAGAACATATAATATTGGGCCCCCAATCTAGACCAATTGTGTTCCAAATTTTTTACAGCCCCTGTCACTCAGGAGCCCTTGGAACCGACCTAAATGTCCCTGGCCAGTGCAATTCTGCTTCAAACCCATAGTTTGCTGGTTAAAGTCCCACAATCAGTCTACAGTTGCCCCCTGGTGTGAGGAACTTAACCTGTGATGCTCTGAAGAGCTGTCTAGCTGTAGCACTGAGTGAAAAAGAGGCAAGTCACTTCAGAAAAACCTAAGTAAATAAATGTGAGAAATAGATGTTTGCTAGGCACTACCGCATTCTCCATTTACTTATTTTTTATTTATGGCCTGTTATTTACATGCAGCGATACAGAGAGATACTGACAAAGTAATACTTCATCAGAGGAAGTATTTTTTTTTATCTAGGAGAAATTAATTTCTATTTGTTTGTTTGTTTTTGCGCTGCGTCGCCCCTCTCCCATCCCACGCCTCCTTGGGGGAGTCACCCATCGCTCCGATGACATGTCAGACAGCTATCGCAGCCGCTCTGCCGGGAAGATGAGGACCAGCCAGGGGACGGTGTGAATGAGCCGCAGTCAGGGGGCGTTATGCCGTAACGCCTCGGAACGGGCGCCTCGCACAATGCCGAGTAACGCTTGACTCGAGTGAATATCGGGGGGGCTGGATTATTATGTATTATTTTCTACTCCAGTAATCAACGAGCACAATAGGTCACAATAACACTGACATTCACCTGCTAAAATGTCTCGCCGGGGAAGGCTTTTATGCAAAGACAATTATACTTTTAAAACAGATATTTACAGGTTCTGATTGCGTTTGCCTGTCATCTGTATTCTGTACAGAGGTTTATATATTTAATTCACTGTATGATATGTCATTCCTTGTGAAAAGCACATAAATTTCTGTAAATGACTATCCCTACAGGCTATGAGTCGTTACCCAGCGAGCAGCACTGGCCCAGCTTTTAACAGAGCCACAAGAGAAGGGCTCTCTCGGGGTGTACATCCAAATATGGCCACCCTCCATCACCATCTACACTTTCACTCATTCTGATGTCTTATCTTGTTGGAACGGCAGATACGATCTTGTGAACTTATAAAGTAGTCACATTCATCAGTGAATGTGTGGATCAAAAAAATGATTTAGTCAACGTGTTCGAGCTGTTCTGGCAGTACAGCCTGGTAGTAAACTCTGTCACAACATTACGCTGTGTGTGTGTGAATGTATAACCTCTAATGTGAAGGATAGGCCTGCTCTGCATTTACCTTGAATGCTGATTTCCAAATAAATTACAGCTAAGTGAGCTTATAAGTATAAACAGTCAACTTAAAGGGGAACACACTTTCATTTGTACCTTCGCTCACTCTCTGCCTGACGTATTTACCCAGGATGCACTGCTGGGTGGTCCCAGTGATGCAGAGCTTCAGGGGTGTGTCAGAGGTCCTCCGTGTCCATGACATATTTACCCAGGATGCACTGCAGGTGGCCCCGGTGATGCAAAGCTTCAGGGGCGAGTCAGAGGCCCTCCGTGTCCATGACATATTTACCCAGGATGCACTGCGGGGTGGCCCCAGTGATGCAGAGCTTCAGGGGCGTGTCAAAAGCCCTCAATGTCCCCTTTAAGAGTGGCACCCTGACAGGTATCCTGCTTAATAGGCATCCAATGAGAAATAATAAGACAGGTGTCTGTCAGTACCGTGCTCAGTGCTAATGAAATCACCTGTAGCGGGGGCTCAATGGCCTGGGGGCCTACACCATCACCCCCCTTAAGACGTAAGACCTCTCATTTGAAGATGCTGCCGCACCCCCCCCCCCCCCCGGCAGCAGGAAAACTCCGGAAGGTCCTGCAAACACACAGGCATACACTCTGCCACCGCTGGTGACCTCTGGGAGTCAGGCAGACGCTGGCAGACTGAAGCGACTATAAATAACCACCTGCTGCCTGGTGTCTGTCTTGGGGGCAAGCAGGAGGGAGGACCCACCTGCTTCACACACTGTCAGGTCAGGCCTGGGGCCCCAGGCAAGCTTTACCACTAGCACCCCCGCATCCGAGATGAAATTGGTTTGCTAAGTCCGCCCACCTCCCGGGGCAATTGGAGGATTTTTTTTTTTTAAGTTGGGGTATAAGGGGGCCATAATTGATTTGGAGGGGCCAATCTTATCATTAGTCAATGATATGTTTTTAATCAGAGAGTGACAGGGTAGAAGGCACTCCAGGGCCCAGTCAGCTTTCAGCTGGGGCCAATGCTCCTGGGCCCTCGCCAGTATATGCCTACCCCCCCGCCGCTACACGCCCTCTCAGGAGATGGCATCCGAGGTGCCAAGCCAGCAGATAGAGAGGTTGTAAAAGGGGGTGAACGGACAGGATGTAAAGAAGGAAGCAAGGGAGAGGAAGAAGAAGTCATTTCCTGTTTTACTGGAAAGGGCGGCTGCCTCATACACATGGGCCGGGTCAGAACCTCGTCCCCGTGTCACTCAAGCAGAACGCCAGTCAGTCAGCATGATGGATGCCCTTTGTCTCTCCTTGTAATACAATCACAGCTCACTTTATCTGCCTCCCCATGCTGCCGGCACCGACCATGAACCCGCCCGCCCGGCATACAGATTGACCCAAGCTCTCCCTCCCAGGTGTGGGATCCACGGATTTGCCATAATCACGTTTTGATCACCCCGAAAAATAGGCAATCTGATGTACAGCCGGAGCGTTGTCACGCAGCTGGCTGAGCCGTTCCCCGCGCTCCTGTGCCGTTTCGGCTGTGACTTATGAGCTCAGTCTGAAGCCAGTGAGCACGACGAACAGACATTAAAAGGGGCACCACACCGCAGATCTGCGTTTCAAGTACAAATAAGTAAGTAAGTTTGGTAGTACGTGCCGCTAATGATATTTTGATAACTAATCATTAATCATTGTTGTTAGGCGGGGTGCGAGCTCACAGCTACATCTGAAGGACACCACAGTGCTACACCAGGAAGGCAGTAACATCTATCCAGCCCTCCATCTAAACCTCCATCCATCTGCTTATCCTAATTAGGGATAGGCCTGGACCCTAGTTATCACCCAAAGGATGAGGAATTGATTTGTTTATGAATAACTGCACATTTTACAGTGTTATTTTCAAATTCAGGTAATTTTTTTTAAAACCTCAAGCATTTTTCTCCCAGCCTAAGACACACGAAGGCAGCACACCTTTCCTTTCTAACAAAATATCCTTTGCTGGTAAAATAAAAGCCACTTTTCTTCTGGTGGAATGAAACTTCACTGAACGGGTAAGGAGACAATGGAAGGTGTCTGAGTTGTGGCTGAACACCTGTGAGAGAGCCTTACGTGATTATAACTAAAGTAACGAAAATGGTCTCTCAAAGACACTTATTATGTGGTCTAGAACGGCACATCTCACAGCCAACAAGAAGCTAACCCCTCTCATTTAACGAAAACCCTCATCTCTGTGCTCAAACACAAGCTAAACCAGCAGCTCTCATGTCTCTGCATTCCCTGCAAGCCCACAGCAGGCATTTAATGTGTCTGTTAATTATCTGCATCTAAATGCAATTGAGGGTAACTGGTTCACAGTCAGGCGCTAATACAATGGGATCTGATTGGAGGGTGTGGTCTTAAAGGGGCGGCAGCTGGCCAATACCGCCTAAGATGGAATCTCATTGACTTAATTCCTTTCATACCCTCACATTTTATCATATTAATTAACCATGTAACTGTTTTGAAAATGTACGATAAATTTAGTTTCCTTAATTCATTTTAATTCACTTTATGTTTTTAAATTTTAGTATTCTAGTAAAATATTTAATGTTGCCTCACAGGGGCAGCTCATTATTAATTTTAGTTTTGTTTTAATGTGTGTCACAGTTTGCTGGGATTAACTTCTGAATGGGGAATCTGAGACTAGAAGAGAAGGAGAATTAAATTTTAAAAAAGTTGATTTAGAGAAAAAAAAACAAAAAAAAATTTCACATAACTTAGAATTGCTGAAATATATGGTTCCTTTCAAATATGTTTGCATCAGTTTACGTCAAGGGTGGCTTCATTCTCAGTGGAAAATTTCTTATGTATGCATATGGACAGTGCGTGCTGAGTTACTTTGCCCTGTAAGACATTTGTAGAAGCAAGTTAATCACCCAGCACTAGCGCAAAACTGTAGGGCTCCTCTTGGCTTCTGAACCAGAGCGTGCGCACTCAACAGTCAATTTTCTAATCCACCACACGGCCTGTTACCCCTAAATGCAGCCTGTCATTTTAAAGGTTATAAGTCATACATTGCAGAACATTGTAGGAGAAACAGACTGTCTAATACAGTTCTGGACCTGAACTCCGTAAATGGTAAAGACATCTTCAGAGGAGATACCGTTCCCATTTTGTCCCAAAGCAGTTCTTCTTGCGTCCTTCTATAATTCTGAGAGATGCCAGTGACCTTATGGATTCTGAAGGAGGGTTTTGGCAGGAGCCGCAGAGGAGTCTGGGGTGTGCGAGCCGCGTGTGTCGTCCTGTTATAATGATCGTATTGTGTGCTTTTCCAAAATGGCTCTGCCTCCTTTTCCTTTATGTTTCCTTTTTCTTTGTAGTGTCGGATGCCAAAGGCTCCTTTAATGAAAGTTCTATGCAGAGATCAAGCTATTTCAAATGGCAATGGTCAGCACATGTCTCGCAGTGACAAAATTAGCTCAAAGTAAGGAAACAAGTGCTGGTAATGAGCAGTAAAGCAGGTAACCGTCCCAGCTTAGCGAATAAAGGCCTCTGCAGCCCTATAATGGGAAACATTTCTGCGGAAGCCAAAAGCACCATTGATGGAATCTCTCCCAGGCATCATATGGTCCCCTCATCCCGCAATATGCCTGACTACCCGAATCCTCTGGCTCACGTGCCAGCCAGCACGCCATCTTCATGGCGCTCTGGTGCCTCTCCGTAAAAAGGTAGCTGACACCGCCACCATGCCGACGGCCGTGCGATTTGGCCGCGGACGGAGCCGGGCACTTAAGGAAACAGGACGTTCTGATCCCAGCGAGAGTTTCATCAACATAATGCCATGAGCGTGAATCGTGCAGGAAGCGCGTTTACAGCCCGTCTTCTGGAAGGTGACACCGATCACGGGGAGCGACGTGTCAGACACCATGGCTCCTGTAATTTTAACAGTGATGGATCCTAGGAACACTCAAGGATCCTGCTTTGGGCCAAAAACAAAAAAACTCATGAGAGTTCTGTACTTGCTGGTGGTCATGCCTTCAATGTGCATTTTACGTTTCCATAATTAAGTAGCTTTATTTACTTTTAGTCAGTTTCTTTACATTTAGTTTTACTCTTAAGCACTCTGGATGACAGTCTCCTGTGCATGTGAGGTTTATGTGGATCCGCTATCACAAAAAACACGCGGTTCAGGTGAGTTGGCACACATGCCCAGTGGTGGACAGGCTCCAGGCTCACCGTGACACTTTGTTTGATGAGCCAAAATCACGAAAATGGGCCTCCATATCTGATGGATTGTTAGATTGAGATTTCCCTAAATCGCAATAATGTGGTGTTGCGTTTTAATAAAGAAATTTTTTGTGATGTTAGATGTTAACTTTCTGAAACGAATTGTATCTGGTTAAGGAGGCGCCCTGCTGGGCCTGGAGGAAGATAAGCAGCCCAGATGAGGACATTGAGAGCAGGCCACTAACCACATTGTGTAATTCCTTTTGCGAATGAGGTCAGCATTATGGCCACAAGACGCCTCATTTGTGGAGACGCATTCCGGTCTCTCATGTGGAAAGTGATGACTTCCATTCCCGTCTGGCCACCAGCTCGCCATCACCTCGCACATCACTGTTCTGGCAGCCATTTTATGTTCCTGCATAGAGGATGGTCATCGTTGGTGCATTTCTGTCTTCATCATTTTTTTAAGTGGCTTCTGTCCTTCCTATGGAATTTCAGATCAGCAGAGTTAGTCAGTGATGCAGCCAAGTACTGGACATCTGGAAAACCGGACACATCCAAAGGAATCATGGGGTGTTACCTCCCACTGTACTTACACAGCATTAACTGTTACTGTAGTGAACCTCCCTTGTTACATACACAGCACTAAGTTACTTTAGCGTTACCTCTCGCGTTACCTATACAGCACTAACAGTTACTTTAGCGTTACCTCCCTTGTTACGTACACAGCACTAAGTTACTTTAGCGTTACCTCTCGTGTTACCTATACAGCACTAACAGTTACTTTAGCGTTACCTCCCTTGTTACATACACAGCAATAAGTTACTTTAGCGTTACCTCCCTTGTTACGTACACAGCACTAACAGTTACTTTAGCGTTACCTCCCTTGTTACGTACATAGCACTAACAGTTACTTTAGTGTTACCTCCCTTGTTACGTACACAGCACTAACCATTACTTTAGCGTTACCTCCCTTGTTACGTACACAGCACTAACCATTACTTTAGCGTTACCTCCCTTGTTACGTACACAGCACTAACC
>JAODKL010000062.1:1682206-1704896 GCA_026780765.1 Petrocephalus schoutedeni
GCGGTTGCCAAGTGCCCCCCCCCCCCCCCCCCCCCGACAGGCCGTGTTGAGCAGATCTCCACTGACCTGACGTCCTGCGCGATCCGGCTGCATCGCTGCTTAATATTCCCTGCACTGGCCTGATGCAAATACAGCAGCGAGACTGACAGGGGACGTTCACCCGCAGTGGCTGAGCGCCACAGCGCATCATGGCAGAGAAAAAGTCGCGATTCTCCGGAGAGGCCTGCGTCATCTCGGAAGGCCTTGCGTGCTTCCTGCATGCCGCACCACAACATTTCCCTGGCACGCGATGAAAAGTGGTTCATCATTTCGTAGGGGCCGGTTCCTGGCTGCCGCATGCAGCATTATCGCGCTTAGTGAGGTGGCTACAGTGATAGCACAAGGCATCTCAAAGTGCCCCGCCAGTTTCCGGCGACTTCCATCCGATCGATATATCACCCGAGATGTCTCTGGCTGGCCTATGATTAAATGTCACATTTTTAGACTTTTACTCAGTTGCACGGCAGCTAAAATAGAAAGCAGGAGGCAAGTCCCAAATCGGCTACCAATTAGCCTGTAGCTGAACAGAGATGCTTTAAGTCTAGACCAATTACCTCGCTCCTCATACCATCCATTGATTCCCCTCCTTCACCCCTCCCTCCCACTGCTTTGCAGTCTCCTTAATCGCTTGCACCTGAGCAAAGGCTCGTTAACAGAGCCGCAGTCAGGTGCGTGCGCCTGTGTCCGCGCGCCTTTCCTGGGAGGCCCTGTGCTGTAATCAGTTATTCAAACGATCTCTGTGGTCCATGGCCCACAGGGGAGGGTAGCGCACGTCACTGTGCATCGCCGAGGCCTTCGGAGAGCCACCGCTTCATCTCGCTGCTGGAGGTCCCAGCTCCCTAATAAATGGGGGCTTGTCCTGCTGCTGCCGGATATTGATCACGGCGCCATATCTATTTACTGTTACAAATTAAACGGCAGTTTAAGCAACAAGCTGCTCATTCGTTTCTCCAAACCTGTTCCCGCCCCTGGAGGAGTCGCAATGCAACTTACTTTTCAGCTATACTGCATGACACAGACCAGCCAATAAAGTCACTCACTTCCAAGGTGGTTCAAAGGCGGAACTTTTCGAATGGTACCCAGGGACTGGTGAGTTTAACTGAAGAAGAACCAAGTAGGTGACCAGTAGGTTTGAACTAGTCTGATAATTCCATGGATGGATGGATGGTTAGATGGTCTGAGGTTGGTGGTACATGTCAGTTCATGGGTTTCCATTTGTCCTCAGTAATACTAAGAGGGTTTGACAGACCACCATCAGGATCAGAATGCCCTTTAAGGGGAAAATGGTTGCTGATGCTGAGGATTGTGTGGGTTCCTCCTCACACTGCTGTACCCGATGAGGGAAAGAGCTTTCTAGATCTCTTTGAGCAATTCCAAGCATTCTGAGCACGCGGGATGCGCTTCTGATGAAAACCATAAATCCAGCCGAGGTCAAACCTGCGAGACAAATTTAGCAGTTTTTTTTATCACCTTGCAATCATCACTTCAATTTAAACTCATAAGCAAAAACAAAAAGCAAAGTAAATGTTATTATATTGCACTGTTATTACAGAAAGTCACTGCTTGTTGTTTGCTAGGTCTCCAGGGAGAAATTCCTTGAGGAAAATATCCGTAGAGTAAAGATAACTAAATAAACTGTTAGTATTTTTTTTTTGTTCAAGTCTAATCAACACAGAAAAACACTGGTTTATTTGCTCTATTTTTTTTCCAACCTTTCTGGCCTTATAACACTTTATGTTATGAGGCTGTAAATGAGTTTAATGTACTGTAGATGGTGTTCATAGTATCTGTAGTATGTTTTTATTTAAACCATTATTCATAGGTACTCATTTTAAATAACTGTCCCTGGTGTGAAACCACTGATTTGGACATGACAGCAGGTTTGAGAACACTGGGTAGGATTTACTTTGCACTGTCCAATAACAACCCATCGTAACCCTAACCCTAACCAACAAACCACCCAGCAGCAAGCGAATGCACTTCTGAATATGAATGTGTTTGGGTGACTTCCGCTGAAACACCTGCACGTCACGGTGCGGCATGGTGCAGGTGGGGGAAAAGGTGCCCATCCACTGGTGGCTCCAAGAAATAAGGGGATTTATTAACGAAACAATATTACAAAAACCAAGGATTACGAGGGGTCATAAACGGACGCGGAACCACAGCTAAATAACTAAATAAGACTTCACCAGAATGCTGAACTAACAAGGACTACCCACAAGAAGCCTAAAGAGCGGGTATGGGGACAGAACTGTTAGATGAAGCCAGCAAATGCAGCATTTAGCAAACTCATGAACTAACTAACAAAGATTCTGACACAATGACCCAACGATGAAAGGAGGAAAGGAGCAGAGGCAGGAACTTAAATACAGGAAAAAGCAGGGCAAACAAGGGACAGGTGCAAATCATACCAACCAATGCAACCCAGGTAGCAAAGAAAACACACTAGGGACACACTGGGGCTGAAGGGAAAGAGACTGGGAAGAGATCCCACCATTTAGTGCTGATATCTCAGCATTTTGTGCTGATATCTCACCGTTTAGTGCTGATATCTCACCGTTTAGTGCTGATACCTCACTATTTAGCACTGATATCTCACTGTTGAGCGCTGATATCTCACCATTTAGTGTGGACATCTCACTCTTTAGTGCTGATATCTCAGCATTTAGTGCAGATATCTCAGTGTTTGGTGCCGATATTTCAGTTGAGTGCGTTGAGTGCTGATATCTCACAGCTTAGTGCTGATATCTCACTCTTTAGTGCTGATATCTCACAGTTTAGTGCTGATATCTCACAGCTTAGTGCTGATATCTCACTCTTTAGTGCTGATATCTCACAGTTTAGTGCTGATATCTCACATCTTAGTGCTGATATCTCACATCTTTAGTGCTGATATCTGTTTAGTGCTGATATCTCACCAAACACTTGGCATGGTATGCTTATCTTTATTTATATTCCTATTCAGTTGTCCAATAGCCATTTTATATTGTGGTCCCACTGCACACATTTACTACTTGTCTACTCATTTTTATATTGCACTTTTTCTCCTGTATTGCACAGCTGCCCATCCGGTCCCCCAATGCCCTACCCGGCAAATGCAGCTTAAGAATCTCACAATGTTCCTCTGTAAAATTTGAAACTTAAACTTGTTATAACTCTACTACACAAGTGAGTCATTCTGTGCCATTGTGAATTTCAATTAATGTTTTATTTTAGTAATGACATTTACAGCTTACCTGTCTGTCTGTATATGGCATACACATGGTAGATGGCACACACAGCTAATTTATGACTTAGTCATTCCACAACAGAAGATTCTGTAGAAATAAAAGTCTTTCACATTGCGTAGATAAGGAAGATGATGATGAGGAGAAGGATGATGAAGGAACTGCCATGGCTTCATAAATCTGAAGATTCATGTGAAGAAGCAGACTATGGAGAGGACTTAAGAAGCACATGTCCTGTGGCCGCACTTAGCGTGTGCTGTGATACTGACTCCAGGCGTGAATCCATCAGCTGTACTGCAGATGTCAGCACTAAATCATGGAGCCCCCCCCCAGACATACACTCTCACAAACTGCCTGAATGAGGCTTCAGGAAGATTTCCTTCACAGTTCCCGAAGTTAACAGGTACACATGCTGATAAACATTTTCATTCATGCACTCTAAAAATAAATACACCGTTCTGTAACCACCAGCTGCGCTGATATTAATTTTCCGCACGGTCGAGAACATAAAAATAGCTTGCGTGCATTTTCCATGCATATAACTATTAGCTGGGATTGAAGCGGACATTTCAAATACGGTATACAGTGGAGTAAACACGGGCGCAGCGTGGGCCCGCGGGGGGGCGGGGTGAGGAAGCGTGGGGCCGCTGCTGCGCGTCGGCTCTGCCTTCGTGTTCTTTTGCCGCGCACTCGCCTGGCCCCATTCCGTCTCTGTGAAGAGCACTAACTTCCTCTCGTCGGAATAAACCCATCGCTACACCAGGAGCTTCTCAATCCAGGAAAAAAGCACGAATCTGGAGCTAAATATGAAGAAGGAACTGTAAAGAGATTCCCGCAGGCAGGCTGCGAATACGGACAGCGTGAAAGCATGCAGGCACGGGCCCGGAGCTGCTCTCTCCAGCTCCGGCGTCCGAATGCACTGGAGACATCGTCTGCAGGCGGGTTTCATTAAGGTGCTGGCTGACATCTCACACAAGCAGGCAGTGATCTTCACCGGAGACTTCCCTCCTTGTACCGCCTCCCTAATGGCAGCTCAGTCATCATAAGGCAGCATAGAGACCCCCTCCCCGGGATCCTCCTCATTCTACCTCCTGCTCATGCTCGACCTCCATGCTCCCCCAGGTAGGTCTGCGCCCCCCCCCCCACCCCTTTTGCTAAAGGGGGTCTTTACCCCCGCTGCCCTGACCTGGAAACTCGCTCCAGTCTCTTGCCCTGTGGAAATCCCAGCAGCCCCTGCAGTGGCCTGGCCCCACAAGGAGGTTTTCTTGTAACCGGTTCCCCCGTCCACCTCTCGCGGCAGCATCATTCAGTCATATCCACAGTGCAGTAGCAAGGTAGAACCACAATGGCCCGGAAGGCCGTTCCGCTGTGCTTTACGGACTGGCCGGCTCTGCTGGAGCTCCCAGAGACTGCTGTGTGTCACCGCGCCATGCCCTTAGCTTACAAGTGACTGCATCAAAGCTTTACCTCTGACAGAGACTATCCCTTCTCACTGTAAATGTCCTTGAAACGCTGCCTTGACCTCTATGTGACAGCCCATCCTTCTTGCATGTTTAGTGACGTTCCTTCATAAAAAGTTTGGCAAGAATCTCCATTTGTAATCTGTCACGAATATTCCACATACAGGCAGCATACAAATACGCTTTTCAACATAATAATAAGTAATTTGACCTAACATTTACAACACATTTTATTATGAACCTGGTAACGTTTTGATGGATTAGATTACTGAAATACTAAGTAAATATTCTGTGGATTCACGTGGCCGTCGTTATAGTTAGAAATGTCAGGTGAAAACACCTTTACACGTTATATTATTTTTTTAAAGGCAATGATGACATCACCCTTGTATTTCTAAGACCGTTTCAGATTAAAATTTGGACGAGTACTAGTCTGACGCCTGTGCTAGACACAAAATCGCCATTCAGCCTCCCTTTTCCTAAACGCTTCATTCCCATAGGGACTAACAAACCCCCCCGTGTGCATTATTATTGTCATTATTATTGTTGTTGTTTTTCACTTCGTTGATTAAGCAGGAAATATCAAATCCATAAAACAAACAGACTGACCATTTAAGCCAGGACCGGAATACACATAGCGCCCAGCATGAGGGAGTAAGTTCACTTCTAAGGCTGCCGGGTCCGCTATACGTGTTAGCTATTTTAAAGTCAACTAAAAACAACCGAGTAAAAATAGCCCTATAGAAAAAATATATATATAAAAAAATCAAAGGCAGTTAATCCCATGAAGCGCCGTGATTAATGGCACGGGTCATTATCCAGCGCGACATCCTCAGACGTTAATATCAGGCAGTCCAAAAAATAAGAGGAATTACAAAAATAAGAAGAAGAGGCGGTGGAAGCGAGGAGTTTAAGCGGGGCGCGGTGCGCGCTGCCCGGTGGCCGGTCCGGGGCCGTGATTTGCGGGGAAATGAAGGCGGTGGCGGGGAGCGCGGCCGCGTCCATAGGCGCTCCGGCGGAGCGGCGCTGACGTGATATTGCAGCCCCGGCGCGGCGCGGCGCGGCGCACGGAGAGAGAGCTCTCCATCTCCATCTCCATCTATAGGCTCAGTGTCCGAACGGGCTTTCCGTCTACCTGCTGCCTGCCTGCCCGCCCAGCCGCCTTTATCGTTTCCGGACAGGGGACCAGCGACTATAGTCAGAACGACAATAATAATAACAACAACAGTGTCACTCCGCTATTTTTTTTTTGTTGCCTTTTTTCGCTATTCTTCATGCGACGGTATGCTTTTCTTGTTTTCTCGCACTTTGATTCCTTGCGCAGTGAATTGATTTCCCCCAGTCCTCCTTCTTCCCACCCCTAACCTGCCTTTTTTTCGCCTTTACCGTGCATTTTTTTCCCCTGCTGAAAACGCCGACGGGAGATGCGCTTCACTGGAGTCTAACGCATTTTTTTCCTCGCCTTTCCACCGTCTTGTTGCACTAGACTTCAGTCGCGGGCAATGGGAAGTACCGACTCGCAAGAAGGCTGCACGTTTTGCTGTTTTTAAGGGATGTGTGCAAGTATGTTGGAAAAATAGCCATAGCGTCCGGATTGTAAGGTAATTACCGGAATTATTATCTGTGCGTCTTTTGGTCGCCGCTCGTCGTGTTATTGCATATTGTGTTATTGTTATATACTGTGCTGCATCGCAGGCAGCCCGAGACATTCGGGATGATGAGCGTCTACGGCGCTCAGCCATCGCCACAACCTCGCATATGCAGTTTCAAAGTTGGGCTCCGTGCAAATGGAGAAATAGCCCCCCAGTTTCGGATTATCTGATACGGCTTTAGGCGGCAGCCGTGCAGCCCGTGGCGGTGCGGGGATCTGCCGAGGTTCATGGCAAGTTAAGAGCTGAGATTCCCTGCGTGTTGTGCTTTCAGCGGCATAGCATGGAGTTGTGGCGCCGTCTAGGATCCGCCGAATGTTAGCCCGGAAGGAGCCTTCATTATCACCGTACTTATCCCAGAAACTTGCTGTGCGGTGATGAGCGGAGGCTCGTTTGGGACTGCCCGTTCGGCGGCGTTTGGGACGCGCCTCGCCGCGTCTCGCTGTCGCCGAACTGCGGCTGTAATTGCGAGCAGCGACGGCCACATCGCCGTCCCCACACGCACAATTCAGCGCATCGCCGTCTCCGCACGCACATTTCAGCGCAGTGCCGGGGCGACGTGGCCGCAAACTGCGCGCTGCGTCCTATTTAAGCCGGTCCCACGCAGTAACGCCGCATTGTAACGCCGTGATCACGGGCGATCGCTACATTGTCGCTATATTTTACACGGTTACATTATGCAACCACCAACACCCGCTGCCGCCCCATTCAGAAAGGGCTGGAAAAACTTGAAATGATTGCAAACGGGGGGATTTGAGGATGTGTCGGGGCTCCGTTGCCCCCCCCCCCCCACTCCGTATCTCGACGCCTACACGGACACCGCGCACAGCTGCATTGCCTGTAGGATTAATGCAATCGGGGCATGGCAGGGAGCTGTCACCCCCCTTCTGTCCCTGTCCCTCTCCCATCAGCACCCTTTGCAAAAGTGACACTTAAATCTATAATATCCCTCGGCTACCTGTGAGCGCGTCCCTCGCATTCATGGGGGAAGCGGGGCTCGGCTGTTTCTGTTGCCTTGCACTTAGTAACTGTTTGTTATACGCGTTAACGCCAGCTCGACCATTAAATAAGTACGGCAATTAAGCGCTGCTGCTGCTGCTGTAGGAGGATGCGCGCTTGCAGGGGGGAAAGCGCTTCATCCAGCATCCGAAGGCAGCCTGCAGCTCCAGCGAGACCCGGGCTGATCGCGCCGCTTACGTCTGCATCCGCCCCCTTTCCCTTATTATTATTATTATTACTATTATTATTATTATTATTATTATTATTATCATCATCACCGTCATTACTTAATCACACTAACGCTGCTGCAGAACCGGCGCTTCAAACTCCTTTGCTGCACGCTGCTGCATTACATATGACCACCTTGCGTTAGGCGCGTATTGACTTTTTTTTTTGCAGTTTAACGGGACATGACTCATGTTCTCCGCGAAGGGGACGGATTGACATTAAAAACGTGTCTCGCTTTTCCTTTCGCGATGTCTGCGATGAGACACACGGGCGCCCAGGCGCTCCACGACGGCCAGGGCGCCTCTCACCGCGGCGGAAGGTGTTTATTTGGTCAGCCTACCCATGCAATTACTATAAAAATCTGATGCAGTTGCTTATATTTATTCTTTGCACAAAGACGTAATAGTGGACGACATTTTGTCGCTCGGCCTTTGGAAACCAGAGCCTTCGATTAAGACCGTGGAAAAATCGGAAACGTATAAATATATATGTATATGAAATTATTTGGAAACCACTTCTGTAGGTGCCTTTTTTTAGGTATTTAAAGAGAATGATGGGAACCACAAGGTGGCAATGTTGGCCTAAAGTTAGTTTATCCCTCAGGATAAAAAGAAAATAAATGATTTCGTGCAGCGCCGCACCGCACCGGAGAGCCGCTGCATGCTTGTAGTGCAGTTTATAATTGAAATTCACAGTGGATCTGAAATCGGAATCAGTGCAAATAAATGGTGCTCGACTCCTTGCTTAATGGATGTATGGAGGACCGTCTCTGCAAAACCTCACCGCGTGTGCTTCTAAGTCCCATAGTGTGTTACTTGCATCTCTGTTTCCTCCTTGCAGGCCAAATGACATAGGATGAAGGCTATTCGTAACCTGTTGATTTATATATTTTCCACCTATCTCCTGGTTATGTTTGGATTTACTGGTGCCCAAGACTTCTGGTGTTCCACTTTGGTCAAGGGAGTTATTTATGGATCCTACTCGGTGAGCGAGATGTTTCCCAAGAACTACACGAATTGCACCTGGACGTTGGAGAACCCAGACCCTACCAAATACAGCATCTACCTTAAGTTGTATAAGCGTGACCTAAACTGCTCGAATTTCTCCTTGTTGGCTTATCAGTTCGACCACTATTCCCACGAGAAGATCAACGAGCAGCTGAGGGCCAATGAGTCTATCGTGTACGTCTGCGACTCCAAGAACACGTTCATATTCTTGCAGTATGACAAGAACTTCGCGCAGCTGCGCCGTCTCTTCCCTTTCGACCACACTGGATTGGTACAGAGGAGAGCAGATGAGGAGCAGAGGTCCGTGCTGGAGTTCCTGGTTCTGAACAAGGCGAGTCCGAGTCAGTTTGGGTGCCAGGTGCTTTGCACGTGGCTGGAGAACTGTCTGAAGAGCGAGAAGGGGCCGGCGGAGTCCTGTGGAATAGTGTACACGAAATGCACCTGCCCCCAGCACTTAGGAGACGGCGACGCGGAGAGCGTGCTGGCGCTCAACAACGTGGTGCTGCCGTTAAACCCGCAGACGGAAGGCTGCCTCACCCCCCAGCTCCGGACTGCGCAGATTTGCAATCTAAGCGCGGAAGTCAAGCGGCCACCTAAAGAGGGTGAGTATTTCTTCTCCCCCTCTGTTAAGTCTCGCCCTTTATGGATACCCGGCGATGACGAGGCTCGGCGCGCGGGAGAGGCGCTTAGTGTCCGCGTTGGAGCCGCACGTCACTCGGGAACACATCTCCAGTGTTTCGTGGCGCATACTGAGTCCTCCGGGGACAAAGAATGTAATTGTTCGTTGTCAGGCCGAGAGGAGGCAGCATGTGCGCGGCCCTCCCCTCCGCCGTGGCCAGAGCGCAGCACAGCGGAAGGGCATACCGCCGCCCCGATATATACACGCGGATACAGTAGTCAACCTGTCATGCTATGGCTCCTTATTTGAGATTGACTGCCGCTGTCTATTCACCTAAAGACACGGGGGAACAAGCCACGCTTTTTCTGAAAGGGGAACAGAGACTCCCGCCCCTCCCCACTGCATTTCCTGCCCCCGCCATACTGTAATTAATAACTCACTGTACATAACCTGGCAGAACTAATTTAATTAAAATACAAACACCCAAGTACGGCATGGGAGAAAGATTAGCCTTAGAAAGCAGAGTGAAGGGCTTTTCAGCAGACGCGAGGGAAGGCGCTGGGGGGAGCTGAGATGTCCGGTATGGGGTTTGAACGTGTAATTTTGCAAATCTGACGCGAGCAGCGGTGCCGAGGAACGGCCGATGTTTCGGCTGATGAAGGTCGGCGTGAATCTGCTGGCCTGCGCGCGTCCCCAGCCTGAGATCACGCACCGGGCACCAGCTTCAGCTACCACAATCCCACGTCATTTTTAACCCCGTGTTTCTAGCATTAAATCCCTCGCCATCCAAACAGCCCGCAGGTCAGTGGCAGCCGGAACAAGCCCTCAATCTGTGGCCGAGCCCCCAAAGAGACCCGGTTACTCCGCTTGATTAAAATGGCTGACTTTGATCTCCTCGGAGCATGACAACAAAGGCTGAATTCAAAGCAAGCGTGGTGCCCGGCTAACGGATCCTCGGTATCACACAAGGCCCAAATGACCAGAACCAGTATTTATAGCTTTCTGTTGTGTCTCTTAAGAACCTGAATGGATGCTGAAGGATTGAAATTAATAGCCCAGTGCATGTTGGACCTTGTTCAATAAGAGCAAGTGATTCATTTGAAATGACGAAAGTAAGTTGTTCAGACGGTAGTAAATGATAGCTTTGAAGAAACACTGATACATTGGCACTCCTTGAAAATCGCGCCAGAGAGAGAACTGACAGCATAACCATGTGACTCACCCTACCTCCACAGACATGTTTTAACAGGCCAATGTGTGGATGGTGGGCAGGACAAGCGGAACGTATTCTTCCTGACAGGGCGTCCAGATCATGTGACACACACCACCAACTGCAGCATCGCAGTGCAAATGTCATTGGAGCAGAATCAGTTTAAGCACATGGTTCATGTGAATTATTCGGGTGACATTTACAGCACCTGCGGTATTAGACAGAACGTTTAGTGTACAGTTTGAGGAAAGATGTGCTACCGGTTGGCATTTCTCCCCAGAAGCCATAGCTTTGCTATCACGTCCAGGGAGAGTTTATAAAAATAAAAAATCTAAAAAAGGCAAAATGTTTACCTTTAAGCGCTGCGGAGATTAAAACTTTCCCCACCTTTCAAGGGTAGGTTGTCTTTACCAATATGTACAATGTGCCTGAATCTCTTGATTTTAGCACAGTCATAAACACAGTTCTCTATGCCGTGTATGCGGCCTTCGGGTCTGTCTCTGGAGTCTATTTAGGGCCAGAATGTGTCCTTCTTCTACCAGAACAAGATTTCATTAAAATGGATACCTCCAATTACAGAAGCTCTTGGAAGAGTTGAAATATTTGCATAGTTGGTTTGACATTTCAGTGTTGGATCACACAAGACATCTTAAAGGTACCATCTGAAGGGGAAATTGATTATCTCTAATGGAAACTATTTCTAATACAGTAGTGGTGTAATAGTATTGGACAGGCCTATAGACCAGCATCATTTCTGGAAAAACCAGAGTATTACCTTATAATGGAGGGGTGAATAAGCCTATTACATTAGCCACCTCTCATCTGTTTGCATTGCTGTTATACAAAGTTTCTTTTGAAATTTATTTCCGCTCATATTATTTTCCTATGACCATTTATAGTTAAGTATTGATGTTTTTGTTAAAAAATGCACAGCCTCAGTGATTTTTATTTGGCTATTTTTTGGTATTTTTATTTGGTTCTTTATGGCCCCAAACCAGAGGATGCTGGTAATAGTGTTTGTTCTCTGTGTAAAACGCGTGTAATAATATCACGGTAATAACAGGAGAAGCCCTCCCCTCAGAACGGCATGGCGAGATAGAGAGGCATTTCACAGAGGCAGTAGGGTTAGGTGCCGTTGTTTTGTAAGCGTGTTTGGTGGCAATTAATTGGTCGGTATTTAGTTGGTTGTGAAGCATCTGCTAATGGCTATTCAGTTTCCGATTCAGTTTAGTGAATCCAGCTGGGTGCCTTGTGTTACTATGGCAGCCTAGCTAGTGGAGATTAGAGGCGACATGTTAAGTCACTGAGCCGCTCCGTGCCATAATGTTCAGAAGGGCCTCAGTTGAAAGGACGCGACAGACCGGAGACCTCCCTGCGGCGCCTGTACGGGTCCGTTTCCAGTGACCGCACGTTCTGAT
Organism: Petrocephalus schoutedeni; assembly: GCA_026780765.1. Classification (NCBI taxonomy): domain Eukaryota; kingdom Metazoa; phylum Chordata; class Actinopteri; order Osteoglossiformes; family Mormyridae; genus Petrocephalus; species Petrocephalus schoutedeni. Next base: position 1,694,063 of record JAODKL010000062.1, read on the forward strand.
GTCTGTCCCAGCGGGCAAATTCGGAGCTTGGGGTTACGGTCCATCATAGGGAAGCTATGGTGACAGACGCAGCCCCACAGCATGGCCTGGAGGAATCTGCAGGGCTGGGGGTGACCGTGACACCTACGGTAACCTTGGGCAGGCATGAAGCAACTGAAGCCTTAACATTGAGTAGAAATGGAGTAGGTGAGGAGCTTAACACTGAATAGAAATGGAGTAGCTGAGGGGCTTGATGTGGAGGGGAATTGGAGTAACTGAGTAGCTTAACAATGAGTAGAAATGGAGTAGCTGAGGAGCTTAGCATTTCTTAGACATGGAGTAACTGATTAGCTTAACATTGAGTAGAAATGGAGTAACTGAGTAGCTTAACATTGAGTAGAAATGTAGTAGCTCAGCAGCTTAGCATTTCGTAGACATGGAGTAACTGAGGAGCTTAACATTTCATAGACATAAGTAACCCAGGAGCTTAATATTGAGCAGCCATGGAGATACTAAGGGCTTTGAAATGGAGTAGCCACAGTACGTATTTGTCATGAATGACTGATGTGAGGGATCATCCCCTCATAGGGCTGTGCTGCAAAATTTATTTGGGCAAACTTATTTGGCAGTATTTTAATGTAATAGGTAAAACACAGCTAAATAGCTATTACTCAAACAAGTGAGTTTGCTGATTTGGGATTTGGCAGCTCAATGTGCGCATGACAGTTCAGTCCAGAATCTGTGCTTTTATGCAGTAGGGTTACAGCTCAAGGATTTTGTTATGTAAACAGCTGTACTTTGTATTTTTCTGTATTATGTATTACGCATTTTACGCCGCCTACAGGTTTTGCAAATCACAAAATCACAGTTTAAGTTTTAAATTCTGTTTCCATGGTGGTTGGGTGGGGGTGGGAGTCAAACCAGTGGGAGAGAAAACAATAGGTCACTATGAAGATTTTAAAATCAGTTTGATTCAGTTGAGTTCTATATAGCACCTTTCACAACACAGTCACCCCCAAGGCGCCTGATTGGGGTATTTGGCGATAGAATACTACATCATTTATATAAAATTATGTATGAAACAGGGAAAGAAGGAAAGGAAGAATGCCAGAAGACAGTGGAAGAGAGGAACCAAAAACTCCCCAGTAGGGCTGAACAGAACCTCCAAGGTCAACTGGCTGCCCGACCCCCCCGGGCATGCTGACATTATAGGGTACAGGGGGAGAATAAGGCTGTTTTAACCCGCGTTTTAACTGTGCTCATAGTCAGAGTCCGTCAGTGAGCCAGTTCCCTGGGCAGGTCTGTGTGAGCTGGCAAATCATGGGCTGTGCCCACGTTTTATAGGCCACGCCCACGGTGTCTCGGTTCATAGGCCACACCCACGGTGTCACAATTAGTAGGCCACACCCTAGATGTCATAGTTCATAAGCAGCACGCACAGTGTCACGATTCATAGGCCACATCCACGATGTCACAGTTCATAGGCCACGCCCATGATGTCACGGTTTGTAGGCCACATCCACAGTGTCACAGTTAATAGTCCACACCCATGATGTCATCGTTCATAGGCCACATACATGGTATCTCAGTTCATAGGCCACACCCATGATGTCACAGTTCATAGACCATGCCCATGGTGTCAAATATATGACGGAATGAATGTGTGCACTCTTTATAAAGACTTGCAGCTATAGTGGACTTGGAGATGGGCTAGAAGAAAGTATGTTTCAGTGGAAGGCTTTTTGGGTATCTGGGTGATTTGAGCAGACAGACTCCCCTTAAATGAGAAATAACATGTGATGAACCCCACGTGAGTCTCTAGCCTGTTACCTTTCAGGCCACTGACTGGAATTAACCATTAAGGAATCAACACGAGACTGTTTTTTATTTCATTCCATTTCTGCAATGCTAAGCATAAAGTATTATATCATGGCGTTGAAGCAGAAGCTGTAGAGACGCTGTGTAAATGAAGTGAACATCGGTGTTTAATGAACTCTCAGCAGTGATGAGTAATTTCCGTGAAGCTGGCCAAAGCGTAGATGCCAGTGGCAGACAGGGTCGTCTGCATTCCGCTCTTCCTCCTAATGTTTACTCGTGTAATTTACGAGGTCAGGGGTCACCTGCATCTCCTTAAAACGGCAGCAGCACTAGCACTTCCACTAGTGTAGAACTAGCATACATTTCATTATGTTAATTCAAATAACAGGCACGTCATGCTGTATGGGGGAAAAAAAACCTGACTAAAGGTCTGCTGCACCATGAAACGCAGAGGAATTTCACAATTAAACCGCCTGTCTTCTACCGTCGCGTTTATAAATAAAGAAACTGCGTGATAATGCTCACAGGCTCCATCTTGTGACATGGTGTTCTTCGCTCTGGATTGTAATGCTGGAAGTCATCTGATCATTAAATGGTTCTGCTGTGCCTGTTTTCACTTTCTGTTCTGGAGAACATGCCGGTATGCAGGGAAGCCAGTGCTGAGAACTCCCCGGTCTTGGAGAGATGCCCCCCCGGCCTTAACCTCGACACGGCAGCGGGCCAGGCTGGAGCAGAGAGCGTTTCACGCCGCATACGTCAGACACCAGCCAGCAACCATTCCTTCCTCAAACACGGCTCAGCTGCGACGTGGAGTATATCTGAGGCCGATATCTCTCACACCTCCTGTCTGTCCTTTTGTTACGTAGCCTTCCGGAAGGATCCTTTAAATAGCACGGATTGTCAGCAGTGCTCTGTTGGCCCAGATGACATGGGGCTGTACCCGTTGCTTCGCTGGAGTCACATAACTGGTCTCATTCAGCTCACTTCGTACAAAGAGCCTTCAGGGTCCGAGTGTGAGTCAGAGGCTGGGGCGTCAGGGGATGCTACAGAGCCTCTGTGCATCTACATATTAACTGGCCAGCAGTAACGTTTTCGCTCGGCGGACACATAGAACACGCCGCTGTTTGGATGTGGCTTTTAGCCATTTCCTTCCCAAGCGGTGGGACGCGGCGCGTCGGCGCTCCCTGGCCACGCGGCCAGCGCGAGCCCGTCGCTCTCTGCACATTGGCATGGGGAACGAGCTGCCCGCCGTCTCTGCACCATTTCTGCTCGGTCATTTGCCAGATGTGTGGGCTGCCAGGTGGAGATTTGGACGAGCAACATAAAAATAAGGGATTGCTGCTATCTGCGAAAATGCTACATTCCACGGAGCCATAAAAATACAGATAAGGGCTTTAAAACTGTTGGATTTGGGGCTGCGTTTCCAACGGCCTGTCCGTTTTATTGAAGGATATGCCGTTTGAGTTAAGCGCAAAATGAACAGCGATTGCTGCATATGAAAAACAACTTTGTAGGTATAACATGAAATGCATCGTTAGAAAATAAGATTACGCACAGAAGGGCATGTGATTGAAATGTCAGGAAACACAGCATTTCATTTTATTCTGACATTATTAAGAAATACATTTAATTTGGGAAGACGCAGCGCAGTAAACATGAGGAGAAACTCCGAGAAAGACAGAAGTTCAGGGAGCAGCAAGGCAGTAGTACTCTGGCATTGCTGTGCTGTTCAGGTCTGTTTGCACAAAATGCAGACAAACGTTTACCTTTCTGATTCTGGTTTTGGTTAGTGGGTGCAGAATCGGTGAATTTTCGGAACGGGTTAACGACTTGTCACGACACACTGACGCCAGTGATTCATTCACGGGTTAAAGGTCTGTACAGGATGACAGTAAAATGAAGTGGAACCACTGCAATGGCAAGTGTAAGGAAAGACAACAAGAAAATCAGGGTAGGAAATGCTTCACTTAAATTATCCATGAGAATGGCAGCAGTACATGTAAGCTGGCTGCGTTTTAATAACCCCGAAGAGTTTTGGTTTCAAATGCTGCAAGCAGATGAATGATTTTTAAATTGTTTGCCATAATTACCCTTTTAAACTTTGTTTTGCGAAAAAAACAATATTGCAAGTTATTACGCAGATACGGCTTTTAGCAATTTTAGGGTGAAGGCCATGTTCACAGTTGAAGACGTCACAATTCACAGCGCAGAATAAAAGCATTTTTTTTTCTGTCTGCGGAATTAAAACTGGATTCTGTCTTTTTACAAATCAGTATTAATTCACCAGCTTCTCCTCACATGGGTGGATAATGGAAGCTGAGGAAGGAGATTGTGAAGCTGTCGATATGCCTGTTAACATACCGGAGTATTTAACGATAATCCTACAACCTGAATGTGATCTACTGTAATTCATACTGTATATGCAAAAAATAAATCATGGCTGTCAGGCTTCTTCATGTAACTAAGCACTAAACTATGTAGCCTATGTGAAAATTGCAGTGCGCGCGCAAAGACACACACACATACTCACACGCGCACACACATCACCGACAGACCAGTTATATACTGTTGGCTCATTCATAAACTCCCTACTGACAGCCAGGGTCTGTAATTGGCCTATAGTGTGTCCAGTTTGACGGGATTATTTGCATCATGATGGCTCTGTTCTCCGAACTGGGGGTGTTAATGGTGGAAAATAAATGGTGCCAATGGCACTGAGAGATTTCCACCTGTATTTTGCCCAGCGTCAGCAGCAGCGTGGACGCTCCTCCTCCGACAGGGTGACCTTTACTGGGCGCATTAGCAGCTGCCCGCCCCGATGGGTGGATAGATGGGTCCATGTGGCAGGTGCGAGCAGCCAAAATAAAGACACTTGGGGTGCGTGTCCGTAAACGGCGATTATAAACGAGTCCCTGCTGCTGGCCATACCTGCACGACTGGACCACACGCCCAAATGGCGTCCCGGGCGTTTTCCTGCTGGGCCGACGGCTATGTGGGCCCGCAAAATTTATCATGCCCCCGGTGGGATCCCAAAATCCAGGGTCGCAATTTCATCACAGACCCGCCCTGCAGGTCCCTCCTTACATTTCCGTCCTGAGCCTGTCATTCATCTGCAAAAGGCGGCCCAAGAAAAACAATAAAAGAAATCAGTCAATTTAAAGGCAGTAACAGTGGAAAAGAGCTGAACCCCCCCACCCCCAGTGCATTTTATTGTGGGGCCAAAACATATTTAAACACTTTAATTGTAAACAAAACTGTGGAATTTCCAGGAAACAGTACAAGATTTGAGAATGTGTGGACATGTCCCTATCCAAGGGAGCAACTGGACTGACCATTGGCGGGGATGGGGTCCCCACTGGGGTCCCAACCCATCCATCATGACAATATGATTATTGGGGGGAGGGGTTGCATTGGTCAGTTCTGATTATTGGGAGGTCACAATCCCCCCCATAATGTTTGCCCGTGTACCTATACTGTGGGAATACCGTATGTGTTTAGGGGGGAGGGCAGCTCTGGGCCGATTTGGCCCCTACCAGTGCTGAAATAAACCTGCTCCCTTGAAATAGAATGAGTACAGATTGAGGGCTGTCCAGCGTTTAGTGTCGACTTAAAAACAGCGTCTGTTTTCATTGCCTTAAATCCAGCCGCTGTCTCACCGAGGAAATACCTTTTTAAAAATAGTTCTCAGATGGTTACACCTGCTGTAAACGCAGCTAAGCATCATGAACTGGGAAATATGCTTTAATTCGCTGATATTATAGCCATACGTTTCTTTCTAACATAAATTAATCAAAACCTTTTTTAAATAAACGCATTTGTGTCGCGGACACATAGACACATACTGTAAAGCAGTTCACTAGATGATACCTCCGCCACTGATGAATTTCACATGAGCTTTTATTATTTAAGTGCTATGATAAATCCCCCATTAATATGCATGTGCCATTTTTTTCATCAGAAATATAAAGAACGAGCCTTTTCCTTCATCGTTTACTGTAAGCTTTAATCCTCATATCTCCTGTAACTGAAATCAGCACAGTAAGCATTTTAGTGGGATATTTACCGACGATGATGATACAAAATTAGACAGCATCCGACATCGCCCTGGTTGCTGTGAATCGGAGGAGAGCTGATGTTTGAACCGCAGAGACGCCGCAGAAACCGCAAGCCCTCTCCATTTAACTCGCAGCCACAAGGGTCGGTCGGGGAAGAGAAATAGTCAATGTAAAAGGAATTAGGAGGCCATTGTAAAATAACGATAAACCTCCGCAATGAGAAGCTCGTAAATTTTCATTGTGTAGCGCATTTAGACTACATTAACTTAAGTAATAAAGTACAGCACGGAGGTTTTGTGAAGGGACCGTCGGTTAATTTGCACTGCCTTAACTCCGCCGCAGAAGCATTAACAGCGTGGCCCTTTCATTCACTAACTGCTTTGAGTTTATTTCCTTTGTGTCGTTTCTGAAGCTTTGTGATTATTCTAGGGCTACGCTCCAGAAACGGTTAAGATGCGACAAGTCGGTCCTGCGGTAAGTCGGACGGCCGTCATTTGTGGGGGATGGCGGCGGGGGAAATCAGGGCTCCCCGGGGCTGTGCCGCTCCATCCGACTGTGCCTTAAATCGCCCTTTCCCCGATAATTCATTATAAATAAATAAATGTAGATTTTCCGTTTTTGATCTCTGAATGGAGTCATGTCCCGAAGAAATAATTAATAGGCTATTCTTAACACAAGATCAAAGGTGAATTTTGTCTGTGAGCATTATGAAATATATTATTATTTTTTAAACGAGAGATAGAAATGCTGGTCTACCGAGGCGATTAAATGAGATAGAGAAGTGTGAGAAACCCGTTCGTTATTCACGCCGCTTGCCGTTGTCATTGCGCCGTCCTATGTTTTAATAACGTAAATAAATAAACGTGTAAAATCTGCCCGAGATCCGGGAGAGGAACGGCGGAGATGTGCTGTTTATTCGGCGCTTAAATCAGCATGACAATAGTGATCGCAGGTGACAGGCTACATTTTTTCTATCCGTGCGTCTTTGTGATATCATATTTCCAGCCTTTTTTCTATTTATGAGCATAGGACAAGTGGACCTTTTCTAAATCAAAGGAAAGACTGCTGCTGTTGTCGTCTTGTTTCCTTTCGCTTCAAAAAGAACGTGATATGAATGCAGCGGTCGCTCCTAATGAGTCTCTGAAGATGAATGAACCTGTCTTCGCTTCTTTTTTATACAAATTACATTATTTTATTGCTTCCGTATGCATAATGCATAACTTATGATTACTGGCCGTCAATTTAACTCCTCTACTGTTCGAAAAAGTTCAGAAGTAATACATTCTTCTCATTTGATGTTTGATGTCTGTTTATGTGCCATTATTCTGAAATGCAAGGCCTGTGAACCGTCTTAGTGTAGTGCAGGGACCCCTGAGCGGGGCTGACCTTGGAAGCCGAATTCTGGGCCACTTCCTGCATTCGGCAAATTAGTATTTTCAGAGAAAACTGAATCCAGAAAATGTGTAGTGCCTCCAGGTTGCGACCTCAAACCCTGGCTGGAATCATCCAAACTGGGCGTAGGGGACTAGTTAGCACGCTTGCTTATTGATGTGGTATCCCGAGTAACAATGACCAGGAGTTGCCAGGGCCTTCTGTTCCGCTGAGGGTTTGTGGAGTGAGAGCGTAAGTTAGATTTAAAGGAGCGCAGCGATTTGATGATGTCAGCTGTGGGTGCAGCAATTACAGCGTGTGAGATGAAAACATCTGCATTAGCATCCATCTGGAAGAAGATTCCGGAACGGCAGCCTGTTTATGTATTTGCGGAGGCCAGGAAGGCAATTTGCCTTCCAGATGAGTTAGCGGAGCTCCTGCAGCATATTAGTGATGTTTCCAGAGCAACTGCTTTATTAAAACTATATATTCAATCATATCTATATGCAAGAAACCACTGCAAACAAGCGACCTACTGAGACATTACAAGTTATTCTGCCTCGTGCTTGTTACTGTGTGTAACTGTCACCACAATGTACAGTGGCTAGCTTTAACAGCCATTAAAATACAGAAAACGCATTAGCGTGTTAAAAAACGGATTTCGGTGTCCGGTAGCCTGTTAACTGAAGTTAAATGAAACACGATGTTGATGTGAGTCCAGGAGCAGTCGTGTGATTTAGGAGGCCTGAAATGCAAGCCCAGATGCAGCTCCACTCGCTTTCGGGGGGATTTGTGATCCACTGTTCACTTCAATGGGGAACGTGGTCTGACCATAATTATATAAGGCAGCTGCTTTGCTCTTGCTGGGAATCTGCATAATTCGGTTCTCATTTTCATGCTGTTAAAGCCTGCATTATCCGAGCAGAGTTAGTAGGTGGTGTGGCTGTTTGCTCGCACCACACACACACTTAACCCGTAGTGACCCAGTGATATACGCAAGACAATGCAGCTTTATGGAAAGAGTATATATTTAGCCTTAATATCAAATATTGCATGATGTGAATACATGTGATCACTTTTAAGGGTCATGTAGATGGTCCATCAGTTAGTTGGAAACTGGTCAATCTTCAGGAGAGCCGTGTAAATTGGCGCCTCTTCTCGCCCCGGCAGCTGTAGGCCATGACCCTCTCCACCGCCAGCATCCTCTTTTTCGCTCGTGGTCTCGGGCATCCATCAGCCAGGATCGAGGAACTTTCATACGTCCTGATTTACATCCACCTGATTGATGGATCAACTGATTTGAACGAATTGCCTTCAGCGTGCACTAGCTAGCCTCGTGGCTGTAAATCGTATCCGAATGAGCTCAGAGCAGAGCCTGATTCTGCCTTACGTGGGGCCTGTGTTGGCCTCGGCTGAAGATGGTCGCACTGTCCCAGTTCACTGAGGCACTGCTGGCCAGCCTTCCTGTGAGCTTAGCAGCCATGCTAGCAGGCCGCTAAACTCCAATGATTTTCATTAAATTAGGATGCTGTTCGGCCTCCAGAAGGCCCCAGACTCCACTAAATTCACCCTACGGCTTCCTTTGGCCCCTGCAGCCCTGATTTGTGTGACATTGTGCTGTATATCCTACTAGACAAATGAGGCTGGCTGTCGCACTTTTTTCAGTCACCTTGGCATCAGTCTCCAAAATATTTTTTTTCAGAGATTTTTTTCAGAATATGTCATTAGTTTAATGCACATTGACCTTAAGAAGCAAGGTGGAAATGAAAGTAAGATATGTCAGTTACTTATGACAATATCTGGTGATTCGCAGAGAGATGACCCGGTTGGTGATTTGAAAGTCAGCATGTGCTCAGAAGAAGGAGAATACTCTTTACTGGCTGTCATGTTCTCTGAGGGACAGTTTATTGTCAGAGTGTTCTTGAAAGCATTTCATTTTAATGAAAAAGCATGTGGCTTTCATGCAGATTACTGAGATGTTCGCAAAAATAATGCATTAATATCCCAGGCAGCTAGATTTTCAATGTTACCCGCAGGACATGAACATGAACTTTCTCTACTGAAACAGGGACTTTTTAAGAGCATGCAATAATATATATATATATATATATATATATATATGTATAATATAATTCCTTTAACAGCATGCAATATAAATGGCTGGTTATTGAAATATGACTGAAATACGACAAAAATATATTTCACTTTTCATGAGTTTGAATGGTGAAAATTAAAAATATGAACTGTATTTGGACCCGAGGGTATCCCGTAAATTTTCCTTAAGCTCTAATCCTTCCTTCATTTATCCATTTTCCGAGTCGTAACTCGGAGAGGAACGTCATGAAAACGTCACTTCCCATCGGAAACACGCCCCTTTCCCAAGGTTGAAGTCAGAGAGAATTTTGTTGTACGAGATTCCCCTGTGACTCCATTCCAACATGGCAGGTTACGCAGTCAACAATAAATATTTCACTGCTTTGCTATTTTATAAATATTAAAAAATGTTTGTTCTATTAAATGTATCTAGTCATGAATATAATCGCACACGGTCTTTCATATGAAGTAATAAATGTCTTTCCGTGAGCTTTTTGTGCTCAGACAGCAACAGAACAGCGTGTTCGTGGAGGCAGCCATGTTTGTTCCGAGATGTGCAGCTCGACTGGGAAATTGGTCAGGTGTGACGTCTCACACCTCGGAATTTACTACTTTGACGGGATAAACTAACGCACCATTAGATGCCAGTATTGGTGCTTATTAGATTTGATTTATGCTTCATTTTAGTGTGAGGACAAGCCCCAATGGCATCAGATCTCCCCCAAAAACCCAATGGTGTCCCAGCCAGAAAGACAGGCCTCATTCACTGTGTCATGGAGAGCTAATGATCGGAGAAAATGTCGATTTTATGATTCATCACAATGGTTTTGATGATTTGATATTGATTCACAAAATCCCAGGATCGATCTAGTTAATTTATGCCTTTTCCTTTGAAAATATTTTCAGCGATTTTTACTTGTATTGGTCCTCTTATTGTATATTTGGCACTACTTTCTCTCTCAGGGTTGCAATAGCATTGCGGAATAGCCACACGCCGCCATCTTGGTGCATTGTTAGCCATGGTAATGGAGACTCTGCGCATGTGAATTCAAGGAAGTCAAGTCAAGTAGGGCTGTATTCTCACACCAGTCATAGTTAGCACACCACTTACCTTATATAAAAAGCAATAAAATGGAATAAAAGCAACGTAAAGAGAAAAAAAGAGGAAAAATCATATCATTGCATGTGACCTGCTGTTGGTTATGAGAATATTGTCAATTATCTGTTTTTTCAAACACTGAGGGTGACACTGGAACAAATGAAAACAACCAAAAATCTGGAGATTTGTTTGATAATTTGTTTCTGTTACTGCTGAGGGAAAAGTGTGGACGAAGTATATTGGTGTATTCATGGGTACAGTAAGTACAAGAACAGATTACATCGCTTTGCGATGTTGTTGTTGCTACACCAAATATGGTTTCATCACACATTAGTGTATGTGTCATGGATCGCCCTGGGAAGCCTCTATGACATCACGCGGGGCTCCCCTGCCACGCCCCCAGGGTTTCCCTAGACGA
>JAODKL010000062.1:1704996-1717006 GCA_026780765.1 Petrocephalus schoutedeni
ACTGCTGTGCATGTTGCCCCCTTGTCGTATGCTTAGGCTCCAGGCTCGACCAGTGTCTGCGTTTCCTTATTGACGGGAAGCACGTGGGATGGGTGCCCCCTGCCGTAGCGGCCGCCTTGAGCCGCTTCCCTGAGGTCTTCCCCCCGCCACAGGGGGGCAGCATAGCACTCCGCTCCAGCCTTAACTCATACGAGAAGAGGTCGGTACGAAGGTACAGGTTTGGTGGGAGTTTTAGTGAATTACTCTCTATTGCCATCCATGCTGGGACCTCTGTGGTAAGGAAGTAGTGCATGGTGCATGGAGGGCAGTTGGGCTGCCCAGTAATAGTTTCATATTAGGAAGTTTCAGTCCTCCCCACTCGTACGGTAGGTATAAAAGGGAAAGCCGCAGTCTAGGATGCTTATTATTCCATATGAAGCTGGTGAAGTTCTTCTTTATTGTGGAGAAAAAAGAGGTCGGGTAAGCGGAGTCTCTTCTGTTAAGGTTGGAAATTGAAGTTGGTCCAAAAAATTATTTTGGTTTTCTGAGCTTTCTGGGTATTCAGAACCATACAGCTCTTCATAATATTTTCTAAAGGCAGAGTTTATTTCACTTGGGTCAACTCTTTCCCATCCTCAAATGTGATAGAATTAATAGCTGTATTAGTTTGTATTTTTTTAATTCTCCATGCCAACAGCTTGCTGGATTTTCCCCCCCGATCATAGTATAATTGTTTTAACCACATCAAGTTGTCATGGATCGCCCTGGGAGGCCTCTATGACGTCACGCGGGGCTCCCCTGCCACGCCCCCGGGGGTTTCCCTAGACGAGAGACGAGCGGCGGCCGGAGCGCTTTTTCCACACCGGTCCTGAGAACCGGCAGGACCGGTTACCGTTTGCCCTCCTCTACCAGCTGAGGTCTGTTGGAATAATTACAGAGCCTTTTCATTCGCGTCTGGCACGTCAGCCAGACGCGAGATCTTCAGCCTCCTGTGCGAATTTTGAGCATTTATTCCCTGCCTGTCTGTACCTCTGCCTGCCTGTTCCCCTGACCTCTGCTCTGTTTCCTCCCGACTACCGATTCTCAGCCTAGCCGCCTTACTGCCGACACCGATCGCCCGACCACTGCCTGTCCCCGGATTACGAGCCCTGCCTGTTCCCCTGGATTCCGACGCTAATCGACTGACCCCTGCCTGTTTTTGGATAATAAAGCCTATTTTTTCCCCTTGGACTGATCCGCTTTCGCGTCCTCCCTATTTTCCCGGTGCCCCGCCCTGACAGAATGTGTCTTAAACACAGATTGAATGGCATCACAATGAAATCCGATTGTGAGGTCAGGGCCGATTCCCAGCCCGAAACAATACCCATATGTTCCTCAAATACAAAGATAACAGTTTATGTTTTGGAATGTATCTTTAAGTTAAAGTCCTTCTAAAACACGGCATGTGAGTTTTAGGCTTGCCCATTTTTACTTGCAGCTATGCTTTTTAGTCAGAAGTTAGTTTTGGTGCTTTGAAAGAGTTGGTTTTGTTTTTAAGGTATTATACCTACAGTATATGTTTCTTAAATAAAAAAAGATTTTTGTATACAGTCGTCCCTCGCCATTTCGCACTTCGGAATGGATTAAACGCGATAAACGAGGGATGACTGCAGAAGCCTTTGGCCTTTCTTTAGTGGTTTTCACAATTTGTTGTCAGTGATTCCAGTGTACATTTGTGTTACATTTAGAGCTTATTATCCATATTTCTAAATATAATATGCTGCTTTATAGTATTTAATGTGTCATTCATTTAAGATTCATATTGAATCGTAGTCTAATTGAACTGAATTGAACTGTTAGCTTGTGAATCAGAATCAAATTGAATCAGACATCGATCTGTTCCAATAGCCAGCCCTTGTGATCATTATTATTTATTATTATTATTATTATTATTATTATTATTATTTGCATGAAGCAGTAAGTCTCGGAGACTGCCCCCCATTACCTTCATAGATCTCTGAGGATGTGCGATCCGTCTTGGCAGAGCAGCTTCTGTGTGTATTGATGGCCGTCAGCCATGGATTAGCTGTCTGCTTTATGATTTATTAAAATGTTTTCAAAGCTGCAGTTTAAAAAATATTAATAAAATACTGGTGTATTTTTTAAAGAAACTTTTGACCCATGTTAAAGGTGGTCACTCGATATTTTTATGTTAAACCTAAATTGCATCAGAGTCCTGTTGGGAATGTCTGTGTCTCACGATCAGAGCTGCCTGGTAGCCTTTGCCGCTGTCCCGACCTCCTGCCCTGAGTTCCCTAGGAGAGGCTTCAGGCATCCTGAGTGCCTGGACCGGAGAAGCAATTATAGACTATGAAGAGAAAGACAATACGCAAGGTGAAATAAGAAATAAAGAGCATTCTTGGGGGGGCAGCCGGGTTCCACTTCATTGGGGGTTAAACATACTTATCCCTGCCTCAAGAGCTGTGCTACAGCGCCCCCCGAAGGCAGCATTGAGACTCATTCAGACGACATCCACTTCATCCGAATTCCTTCACTTTTAATAATGGAGGAATGAAGTCTAATTGCAGACAAATTAGCATTTCACTAAAGCAAAGAAGAATGAACATTTGCCAGTAGAGCTCCATTCTTTTCAGGGTGAGAGGGATCTCTCAGTTTCACTCTGTTTGAGGTAAGGCAGCTGTGGGTACCTGTTAAGGTTTTTATTTTGTTCATAATGGTTGGTTGGGGGATGGGGGTACCCAGCTTAACCCGCAAAACAACGGCAGAAATGTAAAGATTAACATGCGTTTTATTTGGGGAGTTTTATTTATTAAGTGGCAGCAGCAGAATGCTTCACTGCTAGATCAAAGGCACGCTTCAGTGAAGGATGGCACAGGGGAGAAGCTTGGAGATGCCCTGAATGCAGATGTGAGCACTCCCGCTGTGATATAGCGCCTTTCTGGGGAATATGGTGCAGATTCATTCCCACTGTGAAAAACAGGCCTTCCTGGCGGTGTTCAGCCTCACATATCACATCACATGCCCGTGTTCAGGTACCAACTTGATATTCTGTCTTTCATACAAGCGAAATTTAGTTGAAAAATGTGTCAGTCTGTTCAACTTGGATCCGGCTGAGAAACATATCAGTGACCAGACTCTCTGATAATATGTCCAGGCCGCAGCCAGTGTGACTGTGAATGCTCTGCGTTCCTGCAGCACTGCAGATTAACGGGGACACTTGGCACAGTAAGCGCGCATTATCTCTGATTTACTAATAAATATCAGCGGCAAATCACAACGAGGCGGCAAGGATAAGCTGACGGAATCCCATGACCTTGGTGGCCGGGCATGTGTTGCCATCCCCGGAATGTTTCAGGAAGGTAATGATAACATACAAAATGCCAGGTTAGTGCTAAATAAATAAAATAATGCCTTTAAAATGTCACAGCAATCTGAAATTTGCCTGGTATGCTTGTTCGGACAACACGGGGGGACGCTTAACATTTGCCAAAAAATGTAGGAATAGCCATATAAAGGCTTATTATGTGAGATAAGACACTTTAAGGCACAGAATACTGCAGAGACGTGACTCGCACTTTAAGTCTATCACATTTCTGCACCTGATTTAGATTTAGCCTCAAGCTTCTCCTTAAATCCACCAGAATGGGAGCATGAGCCAGGAATGGAGAGCCAGCGTGGAAAGCAGGGGAGAGAGAGGGCAGCATGGAGGGGGAGTGGCTTAGGGTTAGAGGAACTGATAAGGTTAGGGCTACACATACTGGTAGGCTTAGGGTTAGGGTAACTGATAGGGTTAGGGTTAGACCTACTGATAGGCTTACTGTTAGGGTAAGTGATAGGCTTAGGGTTAGGGGCTAGACTTACTGGTAGACTTAGGGTTAGAGTAACTGATCAGCTTAGGGTTAGGGTAACTGAGGGTTAGGTTTAGAGTTACTGATAGGGTTAGAATAACTGTTAGGGTTAGGATTAGAATAACTGAGAGGCTTAGGGTTAGAGTAACTAAGAGGGTTAGGGTTTTGGTTATCGATAGAGTTAGATATAGTCATAGGGATAGGGTTTGGGTTAAGGCTAGAGTTGAACCAGAGGCTGCTAGATGTCTCTGATAGTCTAGAGCATGTGTTCCCCTCTCTGTTCATATGAGCAGTGTAGTCCTATCTCCATTAGCCTGGACTGTGTGGTCCCCTCTCTGGTCAAATGGACCGCGTTGTTCTCTCCGGTTCTCTGGACCATATTGTTCACTCTCTGGTCATATGGACTGTGTGGTCCCCTCTCTTGTTATATGGACCATGTTCCCATCACCTGATTTGATTTCTTGAGAATTCCCATGGAATTTGTTAAACAATGTATTTTTATTAATTTATTTGTGACACAGATGATTGCAATCCAGAAATTAACCACTTATATTTGTAATTTCAAGGGCAAGTTGAAAAGAGAGTTATTAATGTGTTCTTTGAAAATGGAAGGTTACAAGATACCACCGGAAATTCATAATATTTAATGGAATCTCATGAATATGATGATTGAAAAGGGGCTTTGAGTGGGCTGGACGCTCCATCGCGCAACAGGAGAATTACTCAAGAATCACTTTGAGAGGGGTGTCAAGCAGGCAAGGCAAGATGTGCCGAGGAGACGTATTGCGGAAGATAAAAATATTATAATGGCCATTATGCATGGACGTTTTTGGGAACGTTAGTAAAGTCACAGGTTAATGAGGAATTGTAGTCAGTGGGCAGCAGTAACCCGGCTTTGAGTAGCTCCTATTTCCTGTCGGTGTCAAACGCGTGACCGGCAGCCCAGACATGTCAGTGAGGAGGCCTGCACCGCATGCCCGCTAATCAGCCGCTCACCGCTGCAGCCCTGCCGGGGTCAAAGAGTGAGGCAGGCTCTGATCACACCCCAAGCAGGACGGGCCTGGCTTTGGCTCCCGAGCCGAGGTCATCGCCAGAGCACCGGTGTGGATGCAGGCAATTAGTGGTTCATCGGCTCCTTTGGCCAAGACTTCAGAAGAAGCGGATTGTTCTGGAAAAGTGGCACAGTCTCACTTATGATGCAGATCACCTAACCGGGGGGGGTTAGGGGTCCCATAACAGCTGAGGGGGATGGCGCCCACCGGCCTGTCCCTACGCCCCCCCTGAGGGGTATGTCTTTGTGATGCACTCTTCAGGAGAGTGTCACCCTGCCACAATAGCCCCGTTTCTCCCCCATTATTTTCCGCCGTACTGTCGCCGCTGCGCGACCATCTCTGGCGTGATTCATCGCGGAATGCTAACAGGGAGGCATGGGACCCGGCGCGGATCATGCATATTAATGCACTGCTTAATTGGTGAGAAGCTGGCCCTTAATGCAAATGTAACACACTGTTATTGGATATTTAATGAGCCGCTCGGATCCCTCACGCCGGATTTCTTATCTGCCTTTCTTATCTGCGCTGTGGTCAGAGCCCACCCCGTGCCATACTGGCGTGTTTTCTGGGCCGGCATTGTGCGCTATCCCCGTCACCCGCTTACAGCCTCACCTGACACCATCAGACTATAAATATAGGCTGGGCTACAGCTCATCCTCCCCCAGAGTTCATCAGTTTGTCTTGGGGGGGGGCGCAGTTCCTTCAGCTTGCTTAAGGCTTCCTCTTCCAGTGTTGCTGAGCTGCTGGCTGTAAATGACACCGAATCTGCGGGTGACTCCGCTGTGTGGGTGTGAGCGTCTACGATGGACCCATGCGTCAGCGAAGCCTCTTTCACATACTCACTCACTGAGAATACAAGATGCACTGATGATCTGATCGGTCCCAAAACTTCTTTTGGCTCCTCATTCACCATGTGATGCGAGTTTAAAGACGTGCAGCATTTTGATACACTGACATGTATACCCTGGGGATATAGCTCAGTAATAAAGCATCTGATTGCAGAGCCAAAGGTCCTGGTACAAATCCCCATGCCCCCTGAATACTATTGCTCTGCTGCTGCTCTGGGGGTGGTGTGTGGCTCAGCAGGTCAGGATGCTGTTTTTGCAATCAGAAGATCATCGGTTCAGATCTCTGGATTGACAGAAATATGTTGCTGTTGGGTTCTTGAGCAAGGCCTTCAGTTACTCCAGGGCCTGGCCTGCCTTCACAAAAATGTACGGTACTCTGGGTAAAAGCGTCGGAATGCTGACACCTCCCAGAATCGACTGATCTTCACTCAGCTATGCGACGAGCGCGGTGGCACACAGGCACACACCCTCTCTCGGCAGGGGTTAGCGGCAGGCGGGGGACGCCACTGAGACGGGCCGCGATGATAATTACAGCCATGAGCCACTTGCACATTCCTCCCAGCAAACCCGATTTCCAGACAGGAAAAAGAGCTGCTCCGTAAATAGTGCCGGCACACACCTCACACCAGCAGACGCGCTTCACGGCCAGCCAGTTACCTAAATCAGCCGTTTCTGAGCAAACGTCAGCTGTGTGGCGAGGCTACCTCATGTTGACTCTCTGTCATATTGTCCGTGACACTGGCGTGCTGGCCTGCCCCTCACAGACACTGCCTCGCCAGATACACATCAGACCTCCAGTCTTCTAAGGATGCGGGTTTCCATGACGACCACTGCACGGAGCCGGCGAGACCGGGGGAGTAAATATATCAAACGCACAGCGTATTTTAATAACTGTGCCGCTTTACCTTAATATTTATTGAGGTAATGTGGATAATTAGGGTGTGAAGGTTGCGCTGAAAAGCACGCAGATTCCGGCCCGCAATTGAACTGATATGTTTTTGGCTTCTGCGTTTACAAGGCGACTCTAGCAAAAGCCTGCATACTTTGCAGCTGGTAAAACAGCAGATATATTTAGAGATTATAAATCTCAGCACATCGGCTGCATAGAGAATTCTTGGGTGAGCCGGGTTTATCACTGTGATTTATTCCTGCTGTAATGTTAAATGGAGAAATAGGTTTGCTTTCTTTAATGTAGCTCAGAGGCAGGAAGGATGTTCTCAAAATCACGCTCAGGGCGCGTGTTGGCTGCGTCATGTGACTTTATTGTGCGTAAAATGGCACTTTAACCAGAAGAGGACAAAGAATGACATGCTACATGTGCCTCTTTGTCATAAAGGATTGATTCAGTAAATGAAGAGAGTCACCTCCTTATCTGAAGAGAACACTGTATTTCCCTGACAAAGAGGTCCTTTTATTAACTATTCTATGCTCAAAGTCATCCACTTGAGATGATGATCCCTGTTTCAAAGTTTTTTTTCTATTATTAAAAACCGATGATACCCCCACAGCAGCCCAGGAACTGGTGTTTTTTTATATAAGGAACATTTAGATTAAAAATGCGAGCAGCATCCACAGCAGGTTTCCCAGGTGCTGACTTTGAGAATTTGGGCTTGTATGTTCATGGTGCCCCAAGTGGGGGAGAGCCGGCTTCTCGTGATCCTGAGGGGGGCATGTGCCTTTAAAACGGCCGCTTTCCTCATCTTTTATGGGTCTGCTGGACTCGCTGATGACGCTCACTCTTCCCAGGACATCCCAGAATTGGCTTCCGCGTAAATAGCGCCTCTGAGGGCCTCATTAAAGCGATGACTGCGGGATGGAGATTGACATTGAGGTGCATTACGCTGCCCGGCGCTGTGAATGTTTTAAAATATGAAGTTTTCTGGTTTGTGGAGCCCCGGGGGGGCGGGCGCTTTGTGGCGCGTGACCACGGCCGGGGATCGCACGGGGCCGCAAACGTGCATGACGTTCATGCGGCAGCCACTGAGCCGCGAGCGTCAGCGGGGGCTCCTGGGTGCCATCCAGCGGTGGTGGGGGTGGGGGCGGGCCCCCGGGCAGTTCCAGTCCCGGACAGACTGCCAGCTAATTCACAGGGATAACAAGTCAAACACTGTGACCCCCCCCCACCCAGATTTTAACAGCACATTAAAAAAAGACTACCTACAGGTAGTACCTACAGGTAAAGAAGCAAACCAAAACAGGCTACAGAAACACAGGGGAGGGGGGGGGGGCAGAGGGAGAAAAACCACCTCCAATAATCAGTGAGAAGGTTCTGGGCCGAATCAGACCAAGGGGGGTTGGACAGGTGTTTTACAATCAGAGGATCTGCAAGCAGAGGGTGGGAGCAGGAATGTCAGCCGGAGGGGCGGGGTGCAGCCTGAAGGGAGCCCCTGCCTCTAACGAGCGGCAACCCGGGGTCAGCGGGAAGAGCCGACGGCTGTGGCGGCTAATGGCGGCCAGCTTGCGCGGGAGTCACAGCCAGTCAGCAGTCTCACGGGCATGGGGGGGGCGTCAGGGGGGAGGCGGGCTTGTAAAGCTCCCTGTGAAATCAAACAGCATGTAGAAGAGCCCTAAAGAGAAAACAGAATGGTGTAAAGTAACGTGCGCACAGTAGGCAAAAGCCGCCTACGAAGGAGAGTGATGGTGTCGTGTCCCATGACCTGGCCACCTGACTTAAACACTGTAGATATGGTGCTGGAGGAGTTTGACTGGAGCGGCCATGAGTGCTCAGCATATATGTGGGACCTCCTTCTGGACAGCTGGAAAAGCATCCCAGGAGGCCACCTCATGCTGGCCTAGAGGAGACGGTAGGGGCAGCCAGTCCCTGGAGCAACTGGGGTTAAGGGCCTTGCTCAAGGGCCCAATGGTGGGACCACTCTGCTCACCCAAGGATTTAAACCAACAACCTTCTGAGTCTCAACCCACGCAGCTGCCTCACCCCCAACAAATTATTATTTTTGAAATACTATTTGGGTCAGTACATGTGTTAGTTTATAATTTTTTATGTGTTTATGATTGATTAAAATGGAGAGAAGAGCACAAAGACACTTTTTGTTATATATACAATATTTAAGCTATGAGCATGCCATATACTGTACAATGACATACAACAGATATACGATATAAAATAACATACAAGCAGAACAGCTAGGTAAATAATGACAGTGGTGACTGGGAACTTACTGCAAGTTCCTGCCACTTTCAGTGGCCCCTCCCACCGCTGCAGGGCTTCGCCAGCATCCTCCTTGTGGTTCGCTCGCACCCTGAGCCCAGATGGCCATGCCCTGGCTAGAACACCATGCTCCCGAGCCTAACCATGGGCTACCCGGCTCCTGCTCACAGTACAGATTGTGGTTTAATAATTGCATATCTGATCTCTGATTTGCAGTGACAGGGGTGGGGGTGGGGCCAGGAGGATGGGGGCGGTCCTCTCTTCCATTTGGCAGGCACTCATGCCATCCCCACACTGAAAAACATCTGCATCCCTCTACAGGATTTCATACATTGTAATGTTTCCCTAAATTTTATCCAAGGGGGACATTGCCAGTTCATTTCTGCCACATTAATTACTTTATTTTCTTCACTGGTTGTTGGCTGACTTTTTTTACTCGATAATACAAAAACAGCAAGCTGCAGCCACTAACCAGTGAGAGGAGTGTGGATGTAGCGGGGTGCCGCTGTGCGCGGACCGAAGCAGAGCGGCTCTCCCCTCCGAGGGCTGCTTCTGCCGTCCCCACGTCCTTCACGGCCTGTCAGTTTCGCCAGTTCCCATCTGCACTTAAAATGTGTAAAATGAAAGCTGGAGAGGGCTTCCTCCGCCCTGTCTGTCTTCATCTCCCAGCTTCGGCGACACGGATCTTCATCCCAGAATGAGACTCGTGGGCTGTGATAGTCCAGGTTTAACATCAGGTTTAATCCCCCGCTGCCCCGCTGCTACTGACCAGTGTCAGTGTCTCGGGAACCTTCTGGACTGCCCCCCCCCCCCACTTTGGCACTGTATGTCACTCATGCTCAGAACAAGCACAGAATCTGCCACCGAACTGCCAGAGTGACCCGGAGTCCATGGTCCGCTCACTGCGTCCGTCATTTGCACCCGAGTCTCATTCTGGGATGCAGCACCTGAAGCGCTGATCAGGGAACCAGGGCTGGCGGCTCAGCTTCACTCTCCGACGGCCATTACTCTCCCTTGGAGCCGGGGGAGGGGCTGGGCCCGGGGTGGGCGGGGCCCACAGCTCAGTCAGCCCATTTGAAATGGGAAGGGACTTTAATTACGAGGGGGGGTTAGGTGCGTAGTTCCGCTCCCTACCTGTGATGGCGACGGTGAGTCACCTTAAGCCACCTTCACGTTCAAGTATTATGGTCATCAAAGTTTAAGAGGTGGTGAGGGTCCCCTACTGAATGTCAAGGGAATTGAGGGGCCTTTTCTGATCGGCAAGGGGGTTTTAGGGGCCCCTGCTTAACACAAAGGGAGTGCAGGATTCTCGTAAACGCATTGTGATCATGCTATATCCATTGCTTTTAACTTAGTCAGGCAATGAATCCAAAGGAGTGCGTCTTGGCTCATGGTCAACGCAAAGGTGAGTAATTCTTGCGTTACGTTCAACAGCCATGTTGAAAAACGCCAATCACAATAACTCTACAGCAAGAGCCATTTGCAGATGGTAGAATATTTGCACTCTTCATAATTTGAGAACATTTCATAATTGCGCTCCCTGCTATATCCCTGCAGGCAACTTTAATATTCAGTTTCAAGTAGTTTTATGGATGCAGGAAGAGTATTATCACTTTAATGTGGTGTTAGGATTCACCCCTGCTACTGTAGTTCTGGATCCTCTGAGTAATCGTCTTTATGCATGAGACCACAGCAAAATTCACAAGAGGTGAATCTTCCAGGTCGGGGAGGCTGGGGCAGCATGGAATGCATGTGCATTCGCCTCTCGGGGGCTTCATTGCAACGCCCCGGCTGAATGCACGCTGAGAAATGGCTCATTGTAAATTCCCTGCAGGCAGGCCTCCGTGGTTATGTGGCTTCGTGCCAACACAGTGGCTCCACAGTTAAGGAATTAGGGTGCATGAGACGTGGCCACCGTGAAAAGGGGGGGTGCCAAGGTCACCGTGGAAACTGTCACCTTTCCCAGAAGCACGGTTACTTTGTGTTATTTATTTTGTAATGTACAGTACTCATTACTGTAACATGCAGTATTCGTTACCGTAATGTGCAGTACTCGTTACGCTAACATGCAGTACTCATTACTGTAGTGTGCCAGCCCTGGTTCCCTGATCAGCGTTTCAGGTGCTGCATCCCAGAATGAGACTCGGGTGCAAATGACGGCCGCAGCGAGCTGATCATGGACTCCGGGTCCTTCGGTGGCAGATTCTGTGCTTGTGTTACTGTACCGTAATGTACAGTACTCGTTACTGTAACATGCAGTATTCGTTACCGTAATGTGCAGTACTCGTTACACTAACATGCAGTACTCATTACTGTAGTGTGCAGTGTTCGCTACTATAAAGTACAGTACCCGTTACTGTAATGTGCAGTATTTGTTACTGTAGTGCACAGTTCTCGTTAGCTGTAAGCTCATTATTGCCCTGACAGGAACAGCTGGCTAAAAAGTTCCATTACGACAGCAGTGATGCCGGACTTTAACGGGATGTGACTTCGGAAAAGGACATTCCCTACACCCCACATCGATCCAGTCCCCTGTACACCCTGCCTAAAAAAGCTGCTGGCTTATAGGCCTACTGCTGTTATTGGACATTTAGGACGGGGCTCCTTGTGTGGTCGTCACCCCAGGGGTGAGCAGGGCAGGGGCAGCCTGGGGCCAGGAGAGAACAGTATGATGTTCCTGCCGCTTCAGAGCCAAGCGGGAGGATGGAGCCTCATGGCCGTGTTGTCTGCCCGCTTCTGGAGTGTGGTGGCCAGTGAAACGTCTCTCCGATTACTGTAGAGCAGGGGAGCCCACACTTTTTTTAGCTTGTGAGCTACTTTTAAAATGACCAGGTCAAAATGATCTACCTACATTAAAAAATGCTATATATATATATATATATATACACTCACCAGCCACTTTATTAGGCAAACCTGCCCAACTGCTCAGTAATTTGCAAATTCGCAAATTACTGATCAGCCACTGATCACATGGTGGCAACTCAATGCATTTAGGCATGTTGACATGGTCAAGACGATCCGCTGCAGTTCAAACCGGGCTTCAGAATGGGGAAGAAAGGTGATTTAAGTGACTTTGAACGTGGCATGGTTGTTGGTGCCAGACGGGCTGGTCTG
>JAODKL010000062.1:1742915-1753882 GCA_026780765.1 Petrocephalus schoutedeni
GCATAGTGGGTGTTGCACAGTGAGTATTGCATTGTGGGTGTTGCACAGTGAGTACTGCATAGTGGGTGTTGCACAGTAAGTATTGAATAGTGGGTGTTGCACAGTGAGTACTGCATAGTGGGTGTTGCACAGTGAGTATTGCATTGTGGGTGTTGCACAATGGGTATGGCGTAAGCAGTCAGAGAACCTCGGCACTTTGCAGAAAGCCAAAAAGATGATCACGATGTCTGTTGCAGGCTTCTGTTGCCATGGTTCCATCTGTACCAAATGGCTGGTCCGTTCACACCTGATCCACTTTCTTATATTTACGTCTGATGTCTGCAGTGAACAGCGTTGTCCTTTTCGGATGACACGTTTTAGTATGTAACATGTAGTACGTCGAATGAGCATGTGACCTCCCTGGACGGGACGTCAGTGCTCAGGACGCAGGCCTGGTGCAGTGGTGGCCCGTGTGGGCCCGTCCGGGATGCCGGAGATCCCCGGCATCACCGGGGCCACCACAGAGTGGAGCTTATGGCTGTCGGCATCACAGCCCCGCTCGTGATTCCCCCGTTACGTAAGCGCAGCCAGCCGTCAGCTATATATATATATCCCAGTATGAGCGGGAGGTGGGCCAGACGCGCGGGCACACCGGCGACAGGCGCACGCACACACACACACCGGGCAGCGCACCGTAGCGCACCACAGCACACGCGCTCCACACGCCTTCCTCCATGTCACCCTGCACAGTCCCGCCGTGCCAGACCGAGCTGGTGTGTAACGTCATTAACATGTTAATCACACTAACGTGATTCGACTCGTGCTGACTGACAGGCACTCTGTCACATCAGTGTCGCCACGAGGGCCGATCTGCAGCCCCACTGAACACAGCCACACTGAACACAGCCACCCTGATTGCAGCCACACTGAACAAAGCCACCCTGAATGCAGCCACACTGAACACAGCCACCCTGAATGCAGCCACACTGAACACAGTCACACTGAACGCTACGACACTGAACACAGCCACACTGAACGCAGCCACACTGAAGGCAGCTCAGAATACATTTGTCTAACACGAGATCTTATGATTCATCTGTGATCCCAAAAGACCCCTGCTGCAGAAACCGTGGATCTCTATCTATCGCATGTGCTGCCATAACCCTCTCCTCCACTGTGGCTTATTTTAATGACTCTGCCTTCTACATTTTACTTTTATTTTCCTTCTGTTGGGGGTTGGGGGAGGGGTTAGGGCAGGGCAGGGCGGGCTGGGGCGGGGGGGGAGGGGGGGGGCGTCTCGTTAAACCAATGTTAGTTAATTTGCATGTGTGCTGTGTGTGTATGCTGTGCTTTTAAACTCAATTAATACTGCAGCTCGCCTGACAAGCGTCTCTTTCTGCTTATAAAGTAAAGCTGGCGATAAGCGGGAGTGTATCTGTGTGTGCTGTCCTTCTAGGGCCGCGCTGTCCACGCTGCTGCCGGCGACGGGGCAAATACAACGTTAAGTCTTGCACTTGCTGTCCAGCGCTAGTTTTCATAAACCTCTATTCTGTCCCTAGAATTTGGAATGATGGGGGAGCGTACAGTTAAAAGTCAGCGGCCAAGATCAGTTCATGAGGCAAAGAGACCGCAGGAGCATCATGACGCTGCTAAATTTATGGCACAAACTGGTAATACTATAGTTATATTGTCCCTTTCCTTTTGTGTTAACTAAAGCTAACACGCAAACTGCTGCATGCCTTCTCTCTGTAATGTACATTTTTAGTGACAATGTTGACGTCATTCTGCCCCCCCCCACCTCGACCGTCGCCACCATAAATAGACACAGCTGCCACCGCCCCACACCACCCCGCAAGATAAATTTGCTCACTCTCGCCGTTTGTTTACTTAAAATGGGGAGTGTAATTGGCTTCCCTGCCTCCTATTTCTCTTATCGCCACGATCTAGGGGCGAACTGGCAGGTATATGATTTATATCCCGCTAATCGTAAAGGACGAGTGGCTCTCTCACGCAACAAATGACTTCCGGGAAGAGCAGATTTTTCTAAAATTACATCGAAACAAATATTAAAGCAGAGTGAGAAGGGGAGAGTAACAGACAAAAAAGCTGTTTATAGGACTAACTATTATTTATAATTAATTCCATAATTAGTTGTTGCAGGATAATTTGTAACAATTGAAATTGGAAATAAAGGCCAAGCCATTCAGACATGCCAGGCTCCCTGAACATTAATCTCTCTCTCTACATGCTAATCATGAATCTGCACCATCGATATATGTATAAGTAATACAGTATATACATATATTTATATCCGGTTACCTTATCCAGTGTCCTGTCATCTGCCCGCACTTCCAAATACATACTAAGTATGGTGAAATGTCTCTGAGAGGTGGGGTTGGTTAGTCAGCTCTCATAGTCTCCTCAACCACCAGCTCCCAGTTAACTTCTTTAACCACTTGCTTGTCGCTTAGCATTTCTTTATATATTTTTTTCTGTTCCACCAAACGCTAAAGCTTTACCATCACCCGGTTTAACCCACTAACGTCTGCATGCTCACCCCATTCCCCCCCGGGCGCCTGTGTCCATCCATCCATCCGTACGCAGATGTCACGCTTTCCTCCAGCCCTGACCTTGCCCCACAGCTTCTGCACATCACCAATCGATCAGAGACCTTTCAGTGTCTCATTTATGACCAGCTGAGATAATGAGACACCTTCCCTCTAGGATGCAAATCATTTTAAGAATCAGATCAGTGGCCCAGGGCATCTTAAAAGCATCATAAGATTTCAACTAAGCGTGAATGTATTCAGAGCTGGAACGACAAATCGCACATAATCCCCGCCAGTGCCAGAAGTGCAGTGCCGCACACGCAAGACCACATACATCCAGTTCCCCGATCATCTGTCTCTCTACGCCAGAGACGATGGTCAAAATGCGGAATAGTGGCATTTCTCTGTACTTAGAAATGTTTGGTGAGTGCTGAAAATGACCTGCCCAGGAAATGAGCCTGACTGGCACGGCACCCCATAGTCACCAAATATTTGCCAAGTCATTCATTCCCTCCCTTTTGTTTAAGCGCGTCTGTGCTGCAGGGCATGGTGTTTGATTTCGGATATTGTGTGTCAGTGTAAAACGGCCGCAGACAGTCTCTCCTCATCCAGCAGACGTACACAAAGAGCCGTCGGAGTGTCGCTCGTCGGAGGCAGGGCCGGGATGTGCTGACACACTCGTCTCCCTGGACGCCTTCCGGCATGAAATCGCACTTATTCATGAGGCAGGATGTAGATTTTCATGCTCAGGTCGGCTCAGACGGCAGGAAAAGGTCCATTTTTCACAAGGCCGCCCCGAAATCTCACACTGGCCCCTGACCCACGTCCCGGCAGCCAAACTGGAGAAGTGGCACCACATTTAATGATGATGTCATGTATTTATAATTACCCCATAATGGCGGCATGTGTGGTTAGTCCTGACTGGGATTGCAGGCACATTTAGGCTGAACAGCAAACCCAACATGCAGCTAACACGCACCAACACACGTGCCGTGCCTGCATGTATAGACAGCTCTGGCCACCCTGAACGTCAAAGTCAGCAGACGTTTCTGGTGATTCCGGACTTCCTCACGTAAAAGTTGAATCACATAATTAAACACACTGAATCATCTTAACTAAAGGGGCTTGAGCAAGTTAAAAAGTGGATCCGCAAGAATCTTGGAATTTGTATTATACCCACGTACATTTACAAAAAAAAAAAACTCTCTGAAAAGCAAGCCTCTCTATTTTATATAAATACGTTTTTTAAATCAACATGCAGATATTATAGTGCTTTTAAGATGTATCGTTTAACAAGTTGCTTTCTTTATTTAATTCTTGGAACCACAGAGGCCTATTCCAGCTCAAACTTAAGCACAACATGTATCGTTTTTTCCGGGAGTTCTAACCAGCACAGGATAGCGAGAGCAGAGAGAGAGAGTTTCACACACCCACGCACTGCTAAGCAGGCACAACATACTCTGCAAGACAACAATCGCAGTACATACTGTATGTACAACTGGCGTTACAGCAGAGACAGCAGGCGCGATTCAGTCCTCCCCCAGCAGACACCATCCACACCCACACTGCACCATATGTACTCACACAGGTCGGAAACGTTATACCTGGAAAATATCCTACGCATCTTTCATAAACTAACGTTCTTTTATTTACCTATTGTCATGTTGCATGAGATCTACATGTTATCTTTCAGTTCTGTGACTTGATTTCTTGTTTAATGGCTTGCATGAGTTATTTTGAAGCATACTTCTTTTTAATATAGCAGTTTATGATGAATGCTGATAATAGGCTTTTCCCTTAAGAACCACCTTAGAACTCGTTCCCGAGCCCTCAGCTCACCCAATGAGTGGCTCCCTTAGGCCGACTCGACCTTTTTTACGTGATCTTTGAACACTAGCCTGTATCTATGATTCGAGGTCTGTTATGGTCCAGTAGGTGGATTTAATGGCAAAAGGACTAGATGAGAGTGAAAAGCATAGACAACCATGACTAAATTAGGAAGAACCATCCTCCCTACATCTAAAAGGGGTTGGAGCTTAATTATGCCTCGTCCAATTCCTCGTTAAACTTTCTCGTCAATAGTTCTAGGCGTTTCTGGCTAGTGATCAGGCGTGAACCGCACTGACACGCATAAGTACTTCTAAAGTTTCCCCAGAGCTGAGTCTGTGGGGTACCAGTGAAAGCTTCCCGGAAAACTGAATTTATTTTCCAAAATGACAGATACAGCTCTTTTTACAAAATCCTTAGACACAGGGCCTTGGATTTCTAAAGAACCGCGGACAGTCAAAGCACAGGGATGTACACTGTTCAAAGATCACATAAAAACACTCAAATTGAAATATTGACCATAGCAGGGCATCCCGGCCCTTTAAGATACTTCCCCCACCCCTACCTGGTACCTTTAGCCCCGCCCCTGGGCTGTCATGTGACCGTGGTCCTGCATTTAACTGGTGTCACCCTTCTCCCACACAGGTGACCCTGGTGCTGAGGAGTGGTCCCAGTGGAGCACTTGCTCCGTAACATGTGGTCAAGGGTCGCAGGTGCGAACAAGAACGTGTCTCTCGGCTTACGGAACACACTGCAGCGGCCCGTTAAGGGAGTCGAGGGTGTGCAATAACACAGCTGCCTGTCCAGGTAGTGTTAGCGGCAAACGCTGGGACAGCCTGCCGTCATCTGCCGACCCCTCTGGAGAGCATCTCCATTCACCTGTGATCCTCACCTGCCGCTGTCTAATTTAATGTCTAGTCATTCTTTTGCAGAAACTTTAGTCTTTGTGCTTTGTTTTTCCAAGTATGAATGTCTTTGTTAATGTTCCTTTTATTATTATTATTATTATTATTATTGTTGTTGTTGTTGTTATTATTATTGATTTTGACAAGTAGCTTTAGAAGTACTATTGCTAAGATGTGCTTTGATCTCCCATCTCTCTTTTCCTGTCAGTCTTCAGTCCTGATCCTGATTTCCCCACATCTCCCCCGACAGATGATCCTCTTCATCTGTTTGAGACTCATTTTTAAAGCTGCAGCGTCGCCCATACCGCTTCGCTCTCGGGACGGCGGCACCGCTCGGCCGCGTCTGTCCCGCCGCTCGCTGGCAGGGGAATTCCCCGTCACATGCCCCGAATTCCGCCACTTTCCCCATTGCAGAAGTGACCCATCGTCTTGCGCGATGCCTCGATCAGCAGTTCTGCACACTGCTATACTTTAGGTTGACTCAGACGTGTGTATATATAGTTTTATAATTATTTATATTTTGCCAAAGGGGCTTACAAAAAGACTCTGCTGAATATATTACTGTCAAAACTGAGACTGAGGATCATCGTCAAGTGCGCAGCAACGTAAGGCCCTCAGGAGCGCCGTCTGATAGCTTTTAGGGGGCATTTCCGTTACCAGTGCAGACGTATCTCGCCTACGCAGCATGTTTAGAGAGGGTGCGATATTGCGATGTATGACCACGCTCCAGAACTTTCTTCAATAACACCTGGTGTTTTAGAAAGCCCAAAGGTGCTGTGTGTTTTGTAGAGCTGAACTGTAAGGACACACGATGTCAGGGGCCATGCCGTATTATAATTGTCAGTATTTACTTTATACCGCAACCTATGTCATTTGGTATATTTTACGACCCTAAACATAGTTTTAACAGTTTTATCTAAATGACAGCTTTCTAATAAGAGTCCAAACTGGAGAACTCAAACCTATAGCATCTTAAATGCAGTGTGAGATCACACTTGCCTGAAATTCAATGTCATAGCATGTTAAACGCTGTATAAGATCATGTTTGCCCTAAACTCAATCCCACAGCATCTTAAACTCTATGTGAGATCATGTTTGCCTTAAATTGAACTCCATAGCAGCAAGTGGCTTGTTTGCAAAGGTGTTCAGTGTAAAATGACAGTGTTACCAAATGAGCGCATATTTACCGCACATTTGCATATTTATTCTTAGGTTCTTTGAGCTATGCTGTTTTCAAGCAGCTTTTGAATCACCGCCAGTCTTGCAGTATGTTTAATTTGACTAAAGCCCCAAACAGGCTTCTGCTGGAAAGCCCTCTGGACGCCACAGAGATTAGGAAGCTTAGATAGATGTCCCCCCAAGCTGCTCTCCTTCACTGCCATGGTCTAAACCACAGACCACAGGATCTCAGATCACACACTTGAAACCACATTCTGTCAAACTGCATGCCATCACTGAGCTGTAGGACCTCAGACCGGGGCAGGATTTTCCACCGATATCTATGCGTGGTTTTCACTTTCCAAACTTAATTTGTAATGACAAGCAAATCCTTTTAGTTATCATGCATAATGATACAATAATCTTATTCCCGCTCTGCTTAGTACAGAGAAACCTGGCAATGATTACTGCTCGGGCTCGCTTCGTTAGAGAGAGGTCATCTCAGCCGTTTAATTTATGCGGCTAAGGTTCACCGTACACATTTCCTACCAGCGTTGTTACATTGACAGCGAGACAAGCTGTCATTTCAGATGCGATTCCCAGGATTGAACAGACTGGCGTGTCTATTTTGTAAGCAGAATTTTCCAAGCAGCTAAATTTATCTTTCGGTAGACTGTACCTCAGAGAAAATGTTTTGATCCCATGGGTCTTACTACAAGCAGTAAAAGTCTGCTAAACCGAAGCCCGGCACTCCTTTGGTGAAACTTGTTTCTAATAAATGATGAGTAAAATGAAGGGCAGGAAAGAGAGTAACCACAAACTGTCTTAGAAGCTACTAAAGCTTAAAAATGACAACAGAAATAACTTTTCTTACATTTGAGGTAGGGCTCTCAGAGCCTTCCCTCACTGAGGAATGCGATTAGCTAATGTGAGGCAGCCTATCAGGGTCATTTGCCCTCTATCATATTTTAAACCTCTGAGAGAACTCTAGCTCCCCCTGGTGGACTGGCAGTCCCATATGGGAATGGTGAATTCAGGGATTCTTTAGTCAGATATACTGAGAGGGAAAAAAAAAGTCCACGACACTTTGCAACAAGAGAATTCTGTCTCCTTGCATTTTATATCCACATTTAGCAAAGGAGTGAGCAGTTTCTGTAGGTATGCTGCCACTTTCGGCACAATCAATTCTGGCCATTGATGGCTTCCTTTATTTGAGCAGCATCCATATGCAGTGTGGCGGGAAGCTTTGCTGATGCTGGAGGATGCAGGGCTGTGGGAGACACTGACCGTGTCTCCCCTTCTGCAAAGTGCCATCGATTATCTGTGTCGTTTAGGGCCAGCCCACCCAGCCGAGTGTCGGGGATTTTATCTAGCCTGTGCAGGGTGGTTACTGCAGTAAAAAGGGGCAGAAACCTTGTACTAGATGCAGACTCCCGCGTCTGCAAGCTGGACATATGCAGGTATTCCACACTCTGGAACACCTGACTTCCTTAGACGGTTTAATTAACTGTCTAATCTTTTAAAAAACAAAAACTCTCAGAAATACTTTATGCCTGAAAGATGACGTATCCACTGAAATCTTCCAGTAAATTAATTTATGACATTTACTTTTAGCATCACATTTTTAAGTGGAAGTTTATAGGTTGCTTAGTCTAATTACCTTTCTGGAGGCTAGCCAGAATTATCATCAATATCAAACAAGGTAGAATTAATTATTTTGTTAGCTACTATTGTATCCTTATCTTTATCGTAATCTTTCTCTTGAAAGGTGTCTGTGTGTTTTTCGAAATTTGTAGCAAATTCCATTCTTCAGCATCAATTCAGCTGAATTGAGCGGGTTCAAATCTATACGGCCCATGTTGCTGCGGTAATGCATGTGCGTGTGATGGTGATCGCATTCAGCTGAAACTCTCTTACACGGGCCAGATGAGTCCGCCGCTCGTGCACTGAAGACGCACACTCACCCTCTGCACATGGTGCAGAAGGGATGACGCTTCAGTCAGTGTCGCGGAGAAGGATGTTCTAAGGACGAGGCTCCTGGACGTCCAGGAGACAAACATCAGCTGAGATAAAGCTTTAGTTTGGACTTTAGCTGGGACTGTCCCCTCAGCGGTAGTGTGGGGACCTGGAGCATAGCGTGTTGCCCTCTAATGACCCCGCCAGTGATCACAGCCTGCCTGCCCGGTCTTACACACCCTTGCGCAGTTCCGTAACCTTCCCCTGATGCTCATGCCAGCCTTCACATTCACGGCCTCACAAAGAGCCCCACCTTCACATTCCCACGCCACACTGAGTCGCACCATCCACGGCCCCTGGGGGGTGCTCTGACCTCTGCCCTCTGTCCACAGTGCATGGTGTGTGGGACGAGTGGTCGCCCTGGAGCCTGTGCTCCTTTACGTGCGGCCGAGGCCAGCGCACCAGGACACGCACGTGTGAGCCTCCCCAGCACGGGGGCAGGCCATGTGACGGACCCGAGACCCAGACCCGGCTCTGCAACATCGCCCTCTGTCCAGGTACTCTCCCGCCACGCTCTCCCATGGCCCAAATTTTGTCCTAAATTTTTTGTGTGTATTAGAAATGCTTAAGGAAAGGGGAACTGGAGGGCATTTTAGTGGAAGCAGACATGATGGTCTTCCACAGCCTGGCAGACATAGAGAGCAGGTCCACAGCACATTTGGCCCTGTAAATGGCCCCTGTTTAATGGGTGCAGGCCAGACTTGTGGCGAGCGCACTGTGTTTAGTGATGCTGTTAGACACCCACACCCTGCTCACTGGCCCTACAGGAGTCAGGCTTGCCTCTCTCTGCTTTCTCATTCCCTCCCGCTGTCTCCGCCCCCCCCCCCCCCCCCAGTGGATGGGCAATGGCAGGAATGGAGCCAGTGGAGTGACTGCTCAGTCACGTGTGCCAACGGGACGCAGCAGAGGACGCGGCAGTGCTCGGCAGCGGCGCACGGCGGCTCCGAGTGCAGGGGCCATTGGGCCGAAAGCAGAGAGTGTTTTAACCCGGACTGCACAGGTGGGACCGCAGTGACCACACGCACAGCCAGGGGGCGCTGTCACAATCACTTATTGTATCCTCCCCATTACGTAGATCTTTCTGTTTGTGTGAGCTGAGAGCTCTTCATGAAAAGCCAGTCTGCTGCTTACCCTGTGGCACTCTGAGGACCGATTCTGCACCCCACAGAGTTACACACCCGAGGTGGAGATGGCCAGATAAGAGAGCGTATTAAATGTCTCTGAGCAATATTTCAGGCCGGGCTTCTGCACTAAGATGTGAGCATCCTCCAGTTCATAGTGATATATTTACAGCAGCAGTGTCTGTGTGACCGGCAGAGGATCTGAAATCACATTTACCATCCCACTCCGCGAAGCGTTTAAAAATGCAGATGCTCGCTTATCTATATAGCGTATTATCAGTGGAATAAAAATGTAACAGGCCACTTCTATAAATATAACGTGCTTCTCGAAATAAACCTGAACAGGGCTTCCTAGCTGACGTGTGTGTGAGCGGAGCCAATTAGGTATAAGATGCAGAAAAAAAAGAGTCTTATGTTGCAGCTCATAAGCAATTATAGCAAGAGAGGGCATGGGTTGATATGTAGATATGAAGGGAAAATGTGAAACATTCCTGGAAAATGTCCGTGTGCCCTAATTGTGAGGTGCGCTACTTTCTGCTGACTTTGTTTGTTTACGTCTCCTTTGGTATCAGCTCCAGTAGACGGCGTAACACAGTATCTTTGCTTTTCACTCCATGTGGTGGACGGCAGACTGATGCTCCATAAACCCCATGCAGGGAGACGAGCCCCCTAACACAGCTGGGGGCCACGCTCACCTTTTCACAAAGAGCCCTGATTTACAGAACAGCTGCTTTTTCTAATGCGAACTTTTATGGTGTGCGTTAAAAGGCCGTAAAACATGCCGCCTTTTTTGAAACCCTCATAAAACCAATTTTAATATTGGCTAAGTGAAGTGCAGTATGCTGGGAGCAGCGAGTCGCCTTTTAGCAATAAAGACAAGTGACAGATACAGGTGTCAGACCTCAGGACACGACAGAGAAGTTCCTCTTCCATCACACTCAGGAAGCCATCAAGCATGCTAATCTCAGAGTGTGTACTGATCCTGGAGCGTGTGCTAATCCCAGAGCGTGTGCTAACCTCAGAGTGTGTACTGATCCTGGAGCATGTGCTGATCCCAGAGCGTGTGCTAACCTCAGAGCGCGTACTGATGCTGGATCGTGTGCTAATCCCAGAGCGTGTGCTAACCTCAGAGCGTGTACTGATGCTGGATCGTGTGCTAATCCCAGAGCGTGTACTGATCCTGGAGTGTGTGCTAACTTTGCAGAGCATGTGTGCTAACCCTGGAGCGTGTGCTATTCCTGCAACATATTCTGACCCTGCAGTGCATGCTAACTGCAGGGAGCATGCTAACATTAGAGAATGTGGTGATTCAACAGCGTGGGCAAACCCTTTAGCGTGAGCTAAAGAGGGAGCGTATTCTAACACTAGAGCACGTGCCAAGCCAATAGAGTATGCTAACCCAAGAACATGTG